>SKCR01039305.1:0-93018 GCA_019454045.1 Zanthoxylum bungeanum | reverse complement strand
TAGGTGACACATATGTTTTTTTATTTTAATAAACTATTATGATATATTTTCTAATTATAATAGGTAATAAAAAATATTAATTGTAGAGATTATGTTTCATGTGATGCGATGACAAAGCTTAAAAATGCTTATATATATATAATGATTATTTGTAATATTATTCAAAAATTAATCGGATAGTATAATATATTTTCTTATTATAATAGGGTTCTTATTTAATATATTATTAATTTAATTTTATAATTTAATAGTATTTTTTTTATTGTAATAGGATATAATATATTTTCTTATTTTAGTAAAGTTCTTATAAAATTATTATTTATATTTTTATCGTAATAGGTTTAATAAAAAAAAATTATTAAATTTTATAATTTAATAATAAAAAATTAATTGTAGAGGTTAATTGTAGTGATTAAGTGTCAAACTTGTTTTTATTTTAACATGAGATTCTAATATATTTTCTTATTATAATCGGTTTCTTTATTTTAATTTTATAATTTAATAATAATAATTAAAATACTAATTAAATTAATAGGTTTCTTACTTTAATAGTATATTATCTTTTTAAATTATAATAGGTTTCTTATGTTAATATTTTTCCTTTTTTTCTTTTTTTAATTTAATAAAAAAAATATATAGATATTTTAAATTTATAATTTAATAATAAAAAAATAATTGTAGAGATTAGGTTAATAGTAGATAATTTAATAATGAAATTTTTTAAAAAATTTAATAGGATAATATAATAAGTTTTCTTCTTATAATAGAATTTTTAAAATTATTATAATCTGTATTTATTTAATAATTTATTAATTTAATTTTATACCTTTAATATGAAGTCGCCACGTGGCGTGATGGAAAAGTTTAAAAATGTTTAACTTTAATATATATTATATACATATATAGATTGTTAAAAGAATTAGTGAAAACATTACTATAAACATACAAAATAAAAAAGACAATTATATATATATATGGATATTTCACTCATCACTTAAAGTAATCACTTAAAATCACATAGCTTACCAAAAGATGCATGATTTTTTAATAAATATATGCAAAGGAAATTACCATTTGTCCACCCAATTTTTGTTTAATGTTCAAAAATACTTATTGAATTTTTTTATTATTAGTAGCTTCTACCCGATTTTATTATAAAGAGACATTTTATACTCAAATTATTAACACCGTTAATATGAATGAGTTAAAAAATGAAGTCACCTTAGTTTTCAAATGTTGCCTAAAAAGACGATTTTTTGTTGAAGGATTTTTCGCCAAATGTGATCTCTGCCTATGAAGAATTTTGGGGAAATTGTGCTAGCTAATTTTGGGTTATTATATGGAGTAGCTATATCTCCATGGGAAATGATAATCGTACAAAACCTAAACAAAAAAGGTGATAAAACGACTTTGGCAAGTTTTCGTTTTATTTTATTTTTAAAAAAATAAAAATAAAAACTGGAAATTGCTCAAACCAACTTTTTTTATTGGTATGTGTCCGTGACAAAACGAGTTCAATTGAGTTGTAATCTTTCATCAAAATCTTTGTGCAATTGGACTGATTTCTGGCTGTTGTGCATCAGACATGCATTTGTGGTGCGTTCGTTGCAGTGTTCAAACAATTGACGTTAGTGTTGCGTTCGTTATTTGGTTCGAACGTGTGGCGTTAGTGGCACGTTCTCTATTGGGTTCGAAAGGGATCATTCCAAGAGCAAACGTTCGAGGCACGTTCTTGTTGGGTTCGAACAAGATCATTCCAGAGAGCATCCGTTCGTTGTGCGTTCGATGGGCATTCGAAGAAGTCTTTCCAGTGGGCACGCATTCGTGAAGCGTTCGATAAACCGTTCGAACGCCAGTCGCATCTGAACGCGTTTTTGGCCCTTTTCACCTTGGAAAACCCTAGCTTTTCACACTACCTATATAAACAAACTTGTAGCCGTCATCCCCGGTGGGTTGAGGCATATTTCCCTTGAGCCAAAATCTCTCAAAGCTTTCAACTCTCTTTGATTCCACCATTGAAGACTTCTTATCTCCTTGTCTTCTTCATTGATGGTGTGAATGTTTTTTTGATAAACCTTCAACACAATTTAACCCAAAATTCCTAATCCTTTAGAGTTCTTTAGGAGGAAGTTTGGTAGTCGGAGTTATGGCGTCATTGGTGATACAATCTACTCAGAGACTTCAGAGCATCTGAAGAAAATCGTGGGTCACGGGCTTGAGGAGTTGCCTTGAGTTCTTGCAGTATTGAGGTACTTGAGTCGGTGGAGTTGCCACCATGGGTCTTGACCATCGCTGTAAGTTTTTCTCTATATAGTGGATTCGGGTGGTAGCCTATACTCGAAGTGGTTTTTTACTCGCAAGAGTTTTCCACTTCGTCACCAAAATTATTGTGTTGATTTTGTGTGATTGATTTAATTTGGTGCTTTAATTTAATATTATTGTTTTTATATTTGCAGCATAATTAATTGTTGGATATTGTGGTTGCCTGTTAATTTATCCATAGTAGCAGTAATCATGACTTGTCTTGTTTATTGTTTGTAATTCCGTATAGGGTCAGAATCTTAGGCTAATCGTGAATTTTCATTTGGTATCAGAGCCTGAACTCGATCCTTGACCCATTAGCTATGGAGCGTAGTCAACCCTTGAATTGTCCGCCATTTTTTAATGGCACTGAATATTTATATTGGAAGGTTCGCATGAAAGCGTTCCTTAAGTCCTTAGTGAGAGGGTCTGGATGACTGTTGAACACGGGTGGAAACCTCCCGTTGTTATTGTTGACGGGGTATCTTCCCCTAAAGACAAAATGACATGGACCAAGGACGAATTTGATGCTAGCAATAGGAACAGCAAGGCTGTTAATGCCATATATGGTGTTGTTTGTCCTGCTGAGTTTAGGAGAATCTCAATGTGTGAGATAGCCAAAGATGCTTGGGACATCCTGCAGACTGTGCATGAGGGCACATTGTCTGTTAAAAATAATAGACTCCAGGATCTTGCTACTAGGTTTGAGGTCGCTAGAATGAAGGATGATGAGACCTTTGATCAATTTTATGCTGAGATTAACAATATCATTAACTCAAGCTTTAACCGATGTGAGACTATTCCTACCAGTAAGATAGTTAGGAAAATCCTTAGATCCCTGTCTGATAAGTTCCTACCCAAAATCACCGCCATCGAGGAAAGCAATGACCTTGATCAGCTTAATTTAGAAGACCTCCTCGGAAAACTGCAGGTTTATGAGCATAAACTTCCTGGGCATCTAAAGCCCAAAAATATAACGATGAAGATCGCAAAGGAAGTTGTTCATGGTTCCTCTAGTGATGAGGATACCCTCACGAATCATGATTTGGCCTTGTTTGCAAAGAAGTTTAGGAAATTTCTTAAGCTGAAAAAGAGTGGCCATAATAGTGACAGGGATATGGAGGATATGCCTAGAGAGAGTAGGCATAGCAGGAGTGAGTCTGGAGATGATAGGGATAGTAGATCCTGTGGTGCCCAGTGCTATGGGCACGTTAGATCTGAGTGTCTCATATACCTTAGGGCTAAAGGCAAGAAAGCCATGGCAGCATCCCTTAGTGATTCTGAAGGTGATGATTCTCCTAAAGGTAATTATATAGCCTTTACTGCTAGTGTGCCTGATGAGAGAGAGAATGAAGTTAATGATGTTGATTCAGAAGTCTCTCTCGATAAGTCTGTTGATAAGGAAAGTCTTCAGGTAGCTTATATTGAACTGTTTAATGAGAGTTTAGCTATTAAGAAGACTAATATAGAGGTCAGAAAAAGGCTGAAAGCTGTGGAGCTAGAAAAGAATGAAACTCAAGCTAAATTTGAGCAAAGCCTTTTGATGGTTGATGACCTAGATGAGAGGAATAGAGGCCTAGTTGATAGGGTTCAAATCTTAGAGACTGAACTTGAAGATGCTAGAACTCAGTTGTCTGTATTTTCTAGTGGGAATAAAAATATGGACCGTATATTAGGTATTGTTGAGCCTAATTGTGATAAGGCTTCTTCGTCCAGAGCTGTGTCTGCCTCAGCTAAACGTGACTTCGGTAAGAAACCTACTATTTATAGTCATGTGATCCCTCATTTTGTTCCTCGTCTTGTTTCCCAACCTCAATCTAGAGGTGTTGTGGGTAAACCTCGCTCTCATCCGAGGTTTGTGCATGTGTGCCACCACTGTGGCAAGGCTTGACATATTAAGCCTAAGTGCTTCATGTTGCACAAGCAAAAGAATAGGCCTAAGAGTGTGTCGTCTAGATTTGATTCTTCAAATCTAGCTTCTCAAGTTTCTGCACTAACTAAACAGACACAATTTCTTAGTGAGAAACTTTCTTTGTTGACTGGGAATTCTCAAGTGGATGGGATTCCTAGAAAGGTTTGGGTGAGGAAGCAAGTAGACTTCCCATCTACTTCTGTATGTCCTGATGGACATTATGAGAGTGCACTTCGGTGTAACTCTTCTTAGAAGTTGCTTTTTATTTTCCCATTGCATGTGTGTGTGCGTGTGTTTTTATGTTTTTGCACGTTTATTTTATTTTCACTGCATATGGGTGTGTGTGTCCTGTTTTTGTTAGATGTCCATTGGTATATAGGATGGAAACCCATACATAAATTTCATAATCGATTCCGAATGGACGGTAGTATATTCTGCACTCGGGATACAACTTCACGTACCATTGGATATTGATAAGCCTTTTATGTCTTTATTTTTATGTGTTAAAATCTGAAAAATTAAAAAAAAAATATGAAAATGAAAAAGACCAAAAATCCTTTATTTTATATCTTGTTAGAGCATGAAAAGCATGTGCATGTGATCCTGGTATGTAGGATATATGGTTATGTATGTATGATATGCTTTTATTTTTCTTGATGCTCTATACGCATGAGTGTGTCTGATAAAAACCTTTGGTATATCTTGTGCTTGCACCTCACATACACGATTTTATTTTATCAAGGCTTGGTCGCTGTATGACTTTTTGGAATGGCAATCTAATTTCTTTCATGCTTTGTTTGCTCAATAGTGTGACATTTGACTAGTTGACCTTGTGCTATCCCTTTTTGCAAAAGTAAAAAGAAATATATATTTTTTTTTAAAAAAATGAGACTCAAGTGCAAAAGAGCCAATGTGGCCAAATTCAAAAGATAAGGGCAAAAACCCTTTACTCGAAAGAGTTGTTAAATATGAGCTCATGATATTTATGGGGTAAACAATATAGCATGCAACCAATGTTGCTTATTTTCAGGTCCTAGTGGTGCTGGGTTTGAACACCTATTTTGTGGACTTGGTTTGTTTAGAGATGAATTTATTTGGTTGTGTCTAGCTCATAAAATAAGGTCTTGAGCATTGATTCGTTGTGCACATTATTTTTCACGCAAGTGCTTGATATGCTTTAGTGTTTATGTTGTTGGGGTTGGTGCTCACAGCGCCAATTCCCAGTTGTATTTCTTTATGAATACTTCTGTAAGACATTATTATTTTGAATAATATATCCAATTTCTATAATATAATGTATCTTTTAATATGGTAAAGACGTAATGACCTTAGAATGACTAGTCATGGTGCAGTTGCAAAAGCGTCGCAACTGACATTGAGTTGTATCATGACGTTGTCATTCTCATACAGTTCCTGGTCAAGGTTTACACTACTTGGTCATTATAGTAAACCCGTTGAGACCGGTACATGTCATATACTGGAATATATGATTCCAATGGTTTCTCAATGAACCATAAGTCTTGGAGACTAGTATAGACGTGTAGGTGTTTATAGCGGATAAACACTTAACGACTCACCGAAGATTCTTAATGGATGGTACACCAACGTCAATAAGAATCTTGTCGGGTTGAGTAGCACTTGTGATTCTTAGACTTGAGATGCCACTGTGGGCACATGAGATATCTTCTACACTTAGATGGCAGTCACGTCACCGATCTATTAAGATTAAACCTCCGCCTGTTCGTTTGGTGTAGATAGATCCTCAGGGTGTCCTGTGTGAATCAAGATAGGATCCGTCAGTTCTGTGTAACAGAGCATAGGTATTCCATATGATTAGAAATCAGATAAAATCCATGGGCCCGTGGTACAATTTAGAAGTTAGTTCTAAATGTTCTTTTTGAGATTGCTAATAGAATAGTCGACTGGATAATGCCTATAGAGATTTGACGTTTACATCTATATCTCTGATATTATATCCGGATACGGATAGACGAGAATTATACATTTGTCATGACCTCGACCTGTATGATTCAGCGAGTTTATCCGTGATCGTCATAATTTAAGGGTGGATAAATTATGGACACGAAATTGGATTTCCTGACGGATATGTCTGAATCTAGAGAGTCTCAATAATGAAATATACTCGTAGAGCACTAGGGCAACAATTATAAATAATATTGATTATTTATAAAGTCGTTTAAAGGTTAAACGCAAAATACATGTGAAAGGACTCGATAGTCATTTCCTTAATTTTGTGTATTTGCATTTAATACTTGATTAATTCAAATACACATTAATTAATTGTCAAATTGAGATATTTGAATAATATCATAAATGAATATATGTATTTAATATTTAATGTAAATATTATACATATATTTAATATATTTGTATTTAATTAATTAATTAATTATTTAATTGTTAAATGATTAAATTAATTAAAGTATAGATATTTTTTAGTTATGAAATTTATTTTAATGACTTAGTTGCCATTGTTGACTTTGTTGAAATTTATCATTAAAGTGTAATGATCATTTTATCAACTTGGCAAAATTGAAATTCAAATGAAATGAAATTAATATATCTTGTTTTTCCTTAGGCCAAATTCGGCCAAAGCTTTTTTGTGAACAAATATATATTGTTTCTTTTATTCTAGGGTTTTAATAACTTAATACACTTTATCAAACTCCATTAAAACAAAGAAAATAAGGTAGAGAGAAAAGAAAAAGAAAATCAAAGAAAAGCTTGGAATTTAGTAAGTATTTTCAACCTTCCATTAGAGAGTAATTTGTTCCTCTTGTTGTTGGCTTCACTTGGTGATGTTCTTAAGTTTTTCTATTCATTATTCTTTGTGTTTTTGATGGATGAAAGTTTGATGAAGGGGTTAAGCATGTATGAAGTTGGAAGATTGTTACTAGTGTAGTAATAAGCATTCTTTTATGGTTTTTAGAACCTTGTTGCTAATCTAGAGTTGTTGACCCACTCTTAAATGACCTAGATTTGATCTATAGTTATTTCATTGTGTTGAGACTTGATTTGGATGGAAGAAACATGATTGAAGTAATTGATTTAACCAATTTGGTCTAATTTGTCCAATTTGAAGAAATTGAAAAATTAGGGTTTAAGACCATTTCCAAATTTGGGGATTTTCATTTATATGGTGTATTTGGATGTGTATATGATGCATGTAAAATATTGGGTTGATTGGATTTCATTTGCATGTGTTTTGAACAATGGAAATGCAAAATGCACAATCCCCCCCCTTTGGAATAACTCTCGGCTTTAGGGTTTATTTTTGGGTTTTTTGTTGCAAATTGTATTTTGACATTTGGGACATGTTAAACTCATCCTAGAAATGATTTAGAATCATTCAAAATTGTTTTGAACAATTTCGGATTAAAAATAAACAAAATGCTTGTTTAGGGGTAATTCGGTAAATTCACATAAATTTTATTTATTGTATTTTATTTCATAATTTGATTATTGGATAATAAAATAAATAAGTTTATTTTATTAATCCGAGAAAAAATTTTGAAATCGAAAAATTTGATTTTCCACAGTTTCTGCTGCGTTACCGGATATCCGCAATAAAATCCCTACATATGTCATATGCATAAGTGTTGTATTTAGCCACTTTTAAAATGATGCATATTGTTTCATGTCATAAACAGCTGAATCTTGACTGGGTATCATTGTATCTGCTTGAAATGCTGTTTCAGTCAGTTTTTACAGGATTTTTGATTATCTCAGTATGTGCCTGTGTGTGTTTCATGTTATTGCATATCATTTTTTTCTTTCCTATGCACTTTTCTGAGTTTTGGTTTACTTCATGTATGTTATTTTGCTAACTGTATGTGCCTGTTAGTGAGGGGGAGTAAGTCATGTTTGTTTATGCCCTTGCATGTGTTGTCTCCTGTTGTTTTCCTATTTCCTTTGTCCTTTGTCATTTTGTGACAAAAATGGGGAGAGTAATATATTAAGGGGGAGAGCCTTAATTTATGAGAGGGAGTCGTAGATTATTCTTTTGTTATCTCTGTTTAGGGGGAGTTAAGAATAAGGGGGAGTGGGATATCTACTTGTACATGCATGAGTTTTATACTTGTTTATTTTATACTTGATAATCTCAATGCTTTTCACACGGTATATTGTTGATTGTGGATGTTTCAGGTAAGCAGGTATGTTGCTGTGGTGGCATTGATTTCAATACTACTTGGTTAGGTATTAGATCGAGTCCAATTGTAATAAGTCACTGTTTTTATGGTTGACAATTGACTATTTTCTTTTTGGGTCTATTACCGTAGTCTGTGTATTAGGTAGAGTTTTGTCACGGAATGCCAAAGGGGGAGATTGTTAGCACTTTTTTTATTGGCATGTGTCCGTGACAAAACGAGTTCAATTGAGTTGTAATATTTCATGAAGATCTTTGTGCAATTGGACTGGTTTCTGGCTGATGTGCATCAGACATGCATTCGTGGTGCGTTCGTTGCAGTGTTCGAACGATTGGCGTTAGTGTTGCGTTCGTTATTTGGTTTAAACGTGTGGCGTTAATGGCACGTTCTCTATTGGGTTCGAACGAGATCATTCCAGAGAGCAAACGTTCGAGGCATGTTCTTGTTGGGTTTGAATGGGATCATTCCGGAGAGAATCCGTTCGTTGTGCGTTCGATGGGCGTTCGAACGAGTCTTTCCAGTGGGCACGCATTCGTGAAGCGTTCGATAAACCGTTCGGACGCCAGTCGCATCTGAACACGTTTTGGCCTTTTTCACCTTGGAAAACCCTAGCTTTTCACACTACCTATAAAAACAAACTTGTAGCCGTCATCCCCGGTGGGTTGAGGCATATTTCCCTTGAGCCAAAATCTCTCAAAGCTTTCAACTCTCTTTGATTCCACCATTGAAGACTTCTTATCTCTTTGTCTTCTTCATTGATGGTGTGAATGTTTATTTGATAAACATTCAACATAACTTAACCCAAAATTCATAATCCTTTAGAGTTCTTTATGAGGAAGTTTGGTAGACGGGATTCCGGCGTCATTGGTGATACAATCTACTCAGAGACTTCAGAGTATCTGAAGAAAACCGTGGGTCGCGGGCTTGAGGAGTTGCTTGAGTTCTTGCATTATTGAGGTACTTGAGTCGGTGGAGTTGCCACCATAGGTCTTGACCATCGCTGTAAGTTTTTCTCTATATAGTGGATTCGGGTGGTATCCTATACCCGGAGAGGTTTTTTACTCGCAAGAGTTTTTCACTTCGTCACCAAAATTATTGTGTTGATTTTGTGTGATTGATTTAATTTACTGCTTTAATTTATTATTATTGTTTTTATATTTGCAGCATAATTAATTGTTGGATATTGTGGTTGACTGTTAATTTATCCATAGTAGCAGTAATCAGGACTTGTCTTGTTTATTATTTGTAATTCCGCATAGGGTCAGAACCTTAGGCTAATCGCGAATTTTCAACGCAGATGAATGATAATTTAGGAACTTTAATAGTTTGTAAAATTTTTTATAATTGTTCAATTGTGATGCATTATAAATCTAAAAAATACTCGATATTTGTACTGGGTCACGCAAAATTTCTTAGGTATCATAACTTTACGCGACCTAATATAAATATCGAGCATTTTTAAATTAAAAAATAAAGAAACTAAACGACAATTGTTAAAAGTCATTTTGTCACCATTTTGTATAACTTTTGTACGATTATCACTACTTTATATCTATTGAAAATGACTGCCTTTATAAAGCCAACAAAAATCGCTGTTGAAGATAAAAGGCTATAATTGCTTACTCTCAATTTTCAGGGGTAAAATCATATTTTCAGATAACATTTAAAAAAAAAAATGACAATTTTATATTTTAACTCATTCATATTGACAGTGTTAACAGTTTGGATATAAAATGTCTCTTTATAAGAAAATCGGTGGAAGACTTATAATAAAAAAAGTCAACATATATTTTTGAACATTAAACAAAAATTGGGTGGATAAATGATAATTTCCTTAAATGTAATAACAAGGTTTCAAAAATATCAAACAGAAAGAAATCAAAAAGTGATTAAAACTAACAAGGATCATTAAAAAAAATCACAAAAAACACCTAAAAATTTATAGTTATTAACCTTTAAATACATGTAGTCTGTAATATTTGAACTCAACTGAAACTAACCTAAGCTTACTCAAGTTCACGGTAAATGTAAGATTTTGGGGGCGCATAAGATCTCTCACTCTCCCGCTCAGTCAAAGCAAAAAAATTCTAACATTAACTTAGGTACTTTTAAGGTATATTTATTAACAAACCTTAGCGTAAACCATGAACTTGTGTAACAGAATTAAATATAAATATAAGAAAACAACTCGATTTAATCGGATTAAAATATCATTCTACTCTTAATTCTTTTAATTTGAAATTTCATCAAAAAACTTAAATGAAACCAATTAAAAGCTGGAAAGACATAAATAATATTATTTAGAAATTTCTATTTTTTTAAGTTTCTTTATACAAACAAGAAGGTTCAAGTGGTCATAATGGATATTGGACATAAGCTAATTCGTTACCTTGCTCACTTTATACTGAGATAAGGTTAGTTTAAGTTTCTTTGGTGTTGTAAGTTTGTTAGTTTTTGGTTTTGACTTTTGAGTAATTTTTTTTTTTTGAATCGTTGGAATCCCGCCGTCAAACCATCTCTTCGGGGCTTAAGCAGAATAAGTAAAATCTCCGGCTGTCATTGACTTTTACAAGAAACGCACTTCCTGGATTCGAACCCACCCGACTTCAAGGTGAGATCTTTAACTCTACGCCACCGATCCACGTCTCTCGAGGACTTTTGGTTTTGAGTATGTGACAACTATTTTCCTTCGCCAAAAATGAAGGTTTCAATCAAGTTTAGGAGGTGCCGTCATATAAAATAAAAAATAAAAAGCTCAAGTTGCTCTCAAGAGGTGATCGCCTGTTGGTTTTTTGGTTTTCAAGTAGTTTTTTGTATATTTGAGGAGAAATGGATAACAATATTTGAGGAGATTAAAGGGATAACAAATTACATTTGAGTTTTATCTAATAAAAAAAAAAAGAGGGAGGAGGCTGAAGTTTTTAAAAAATAATATAATCTCTTATTATCCTTTTGGATCTATAAATCCACACTCGGCAGAGATGAGATAGGAGAACTTCCAGAGCCCGCACATTGGGCTTTCTTCTGTTTCAATAAAGAGTGATACTAATAACACCCCTCAGTAGTCCTTTAAAAACCCTTTTTCAGTTATACCATAAATAAATACTTTATCCCCCTAAATAAGCACACTTTTAATTTATGAATTTTTCAGTAGTTTTTATAACTATTAAAATTCTTTTGCATCTTTTTTTTTTTATCCCATAAATTTTATCACTATTAAGAGTTGAGGAGTTAAGAATTAAGATAATTATGCTGCCTCTAAATAAAAAATATCATAATCACGTACGAAAAGAACTCCAGGATTAAAATCAACTACTCTGCAAAAATAAAATAAAAAATAAAGAGATTTTTTCTAAATTTGTGAAAATCAATTGGTAAGATGAGAGTACAAATTATATATACATTTCAAGATAATAAATTTGACAAACACTTTGAAAAATAATAAATAAATAAATAAAAGCATGCCTATGCATAAATGAGTTTGAAAGGGAGAGAAATGAGAGAAAAATAAGTGGGATTAATTAGACTTGTTTTGTCTTTAAATGTATACTTGGAATATCGGGGAAACTCCATGTCATTTATATAGATACGTAGGTAAACCAATGCTATCCCAGATTTTTACAAGGGTGCTACTCAGGACTGAAACATGAGCCATTTAACACAAGCTCTCAAAGCTCAAATCACTGTGCTGAGTCCCTTCTAGACAAGATTTGCATGTTCAATTTCAAAAATTACAGTTTTTTTTTTTTTTTTTTTTGTTAACTAACCCATACTGCTTTAAAATTATGATTTATTGAAATTAAGAAGATGGATAATAGGGACAGTTGAGCATTTTCAAGTCACACACTAACCCTTGCCCCCTTGTAAAATTTTGGCTTTTGTAATGTGAATTTAATTATTTTTAGTTGAAAGAGTCAAGGAGAAGTATAAATGGATAATAACCTTATGTAATAAAAGATGTGATTGTCTAAATAACCAGTCATTCACAAAACGTGACGTGCCTGCCTTTGCTAACATGGCATCCATGATGCTTAACCTTGATGTCGCAACTTTACTGACATGTGTCCTAATGATGTGAATTATTTCATTCCACTACGTGACATCTTGATGACGTGTCTATTACACACTAATCTTTACCACCGTGGAGATGTATCCATCTTGATGACGTGTCTTTCTTGATTACATCGTGTACGGGCCAAATTTAGGCTCAGGGGTAAAATCGTCATTTTATTTCCGGACCAGCAAGCATTAAAAACTCAAAGGCCCGACACCAATCACCCATCACTAAAGAACCCAAAACCCTCACAGAAAGCTCATTAGTAAGCTTATATTGGTCCAAGTAATTTCAGAAGTCCATACCCAAGAAAATATCTGACCAAAATGGCTTCATAACTTATCAGTTGCCAACCCAAAAAATGCATGAACTCATAACTCCCCCATTCTCATGAATCAGCCGTTTCTAACATCCAACGGACAATCAATTAATGTATTAAATAAACACACCTCCCAAGAGCATATAAATAGAAGAGGTAATCCACAAGCTCAAGTCAGAGTTTTTCCTGGAGAAGTCTGAGCATTCTAATTTGGGCTCTCAAAGCTTTACATCCCCGAAACACCAATCCACCGCCCTCATGGCAGTCAACGGTGATCAAGGTAAGCTCTAACCTTGTTCTACCAACGCTATCCAACCCATTACCATCACTGACTTGGGTGTCGGAGTGCCTACGACATCCACCACACCGATGGGTAGAAATCACACGCTCACTATCTTTGTTTTGCAGGATCATTAGCACATCATCCTTTGAATTCTCGATTGTGGACCTCAAGTGAAATCTGATACCCATAATTTGGCGCACACCGTGGGGCCTTAGTGATTTATAGCGCGCAAAGATCTCTCATTCTAAGATCCTTTCAACACAGCAACTCATGGCTTCCAATAGGAAGCAGACTCCAGATCCAGTGACGGCGCAATTAAACATCCTCCAAAAATGCTTGCGAGCATTGGAAGAGGAGAATCTGGCCATCCAAAACTCCAACACGACCCTTCAGAAACAATTGGAGCAAATCTCTACAACCCACAATGGCATGATACTACGGACAACCCCAGTCCTCCAACCATCCCAGCCAATTATTCAGGAGCGTTCAACGACGTGGCAAGCGACAACCCATCATTGGATGACCTTCCCCAAAGTCACTGGAACGATCATCCTATGAATCTTATCAATGATGCACAGCTAGTCGCCTCCTCAATGCGAAAAGAGATGAAAGAATTCAAAGAAGCAATTCTCTCCGGCCTACCGAGCGTCAGGCTGCCAACCAAAAAGAGTAAGGCTGGCACCATTTCAGACACCCATTTTCTAGAGGCAATTACTACTATTGAGCTCTCAAGGAAGTTCAGCCCTCCGGATATGAAGTTATACGACGGATTCACAGACCCAGACGACCACGTGGTTCACTAAAAATATAAGATGATATCTACGGGTCTGGCCTCGCACCAATGGGAAGCTGGGATGTGCATAGGGTTTGAGGAAACGTTGGCTGGCCCCGCACTAACTTGGTTCATCAACCTACCTTACCGGACAGTTGGGTCATATCAGGAATTGGTAGACAAATTTGTTGAGCACTTTGTCAGTTCGTGCAAATTCAAGAAA
Source organism: Zanthoxylum bungeanum (assembly GCA_019454045.1). Lineage (NCBI taxonomy): Eukaryota > Viridiplantae > Streptophyta > Magnoliopsida > Sapindales > Rutaceae > Zanthoxylum > Zanthoxylum bungeanum. Next base: position 78,985 of record SKCR01039305.1, on the reverse strand, counting down.
ACCACAGACGATCTAAACGATATTCAACCCATTATCACCACCGACTTGGGCGTCGGAGTGCCTACTGCATCCACCACACCGGTGGGTAGAAACCTCACGCTCACTATCTTTGTTTTGCAGGATCACTAGCGCCCCCATTCTTTGAATTCTAGATTGTGGACCTCAAGCGAAATCCAAGACCCACACATGGCATTATTAAATTATTTTGGAATCATCTATTATGGAGATATATTTTTGAGGTATTGTTACTCTCACATGTAAGAGACATTTATCACTGTTATGGAAAGCTCCGAAATGAACTTTTCCATAATAAAATATACTTCTCCGATAACATGCACATCGAAGAGGACATGATCTCTTAACTTTAATTAGGGGTGGCAAATTTCATATACCCGTCGGGAATTCCCGAATCAGTCCCGAAATTTTTGAGACGGAACGAGTACATGAATAAGTTTTGGGACTAATCGGGTATAATTTGAGTGTACCAGATCGGGTACTTCTAGGTATATGAATTCCCAGATCGGGATCGAGAATTCACATACCGGCTGTTTTTTAAAAAAATTTAACACATGAAATTGTTTTTTTTAAAAAAAAAAACATGACTCAATCAGAAAACGGGTACCCAATACCCGGTCGTGTACTTTATTACCTGAATGAAAAATTAACTCCCGGTCGGATACCCAACTCTCTATCAGGTACTAAATTCCCGACCCTTCCCGAACATATCTAGACGATTCGGGAGTTGAGTACCATTTCAGGAGTTATTGGAAATAAAATCTTAATACCCGAAATTCCAAATTCCCAATCGGAAATTCTTGAACCCGAAATTACCCACCCCTACCTAGAATAAAATTATCTTGAAACACACGTGAGTTTAAATTAGGGTAAATGAGCATTTACAAAATGAGGGGTCACAATCACATATCTATAAATTGGGGCCGCCCCCCGACTCTTTGAGAGCAGGGTGAATCACAATACATAAAGAATTGATACGTATGAGAAACATTAATCCAATAATTGATTCAAATTGTATGGACTAAAGGTGTATTTACCAGTGAAAGATTGTTAGGATACATAGTTTCCAATATAATACTTCATCAATTGATAAGTGTTACACTATTTGCCATGCTAGAAATTTCAAAATTTTCTAGTAAAATATCATGAAGTTGCCAATTTTCTTATATTATTTCGAATACCCTTTATTGAATATCAATTTATTATTATTTTTTTTTCCTAAAAAAGAACACAATTATTGTTATTGTACTACAGAAAACCTTACTTCTTTTATCTTAACCCACACTTTTATTTATTTCATTTTTATCTCTGTTAGTCTCTCTCACACATTTTCTTTGTTTAATAATTTTTTTTTAAAAAAAAAAAAAATTGCCCCTCATTAATTAGCTCAATTCATGAACACACACCAATTAATGATTGGTGACATATCAGTTGAGATATAAAAAAAATATATGACCATGTGACTCAATTATATAAATCTAGCTTTACTGATATTGAAAAGGATTAGGAAGAATATGCCGGTGATAGTTAATGAAATACATAAAAAATAATATTAATATTATTATATTTATGAGAGGTGCCACAACATATTAATGAAGTTTGTAGTTTAAATGATAGAAAATATTTTCTTAATTGTTAACAGGTTTACAAAGTAGTATTTGCTGGCATCTCCTGAGCATATATTTACGATTTTTCCTGAGCACGAGCTAAATGTGCAGTTCATATATGAAAATATTTACAAGGTTACATGTTTCTTTAAATTTAGATTTCACCCGCTGTAATGTTCGATCAACCTTTATATAATAATATGTTTTTGATAATGGCTCAGATGACCTTCGGATTACACATCGGTTGACCGAAATCAAATTTTTTCAAAAAACATATTAGTTCAGATTATATTTCGATTGACCGTAAATTTGTGTTCAGTCGACCATAACTAGAAATTCAATCAAGAGGATCTTCAAAAATTTTCAATTTTCAATTTCTTTTATAAAAAGAACGGTGATAATTTCATCACAATTATTATTATTATTTTTTAAAATTTATTAGTAAAGTTAGTTAAATTCTTGAACATATATCTACCGTAGGGTGGCAATTTGGGTCATGATTCGTTTATTCGTTCGATTTGATTCGCTTTAAAGCGAATATAAGTTTGAAAAAATGTAATCGTTTAATAAATGGGTCGATTCGATTCGATTCTGTTAATAAACGAATCGAATCCGAATTTGAGATTATCAATTCGTTTATCTGTTTAGAATTTGTTTATTAAACGAATCCAATTCGTTTAGTATCCGTTTAGTTATATTACAAATTTACCCTTAAATTTTTTGAACAAAAGTATTTAAAAAGAAGGTTATTTTAGTAATTAACTACTTATACCCTAAAACTTAACTGATATTTTATATTTAATTTTGATTAAACGAATAACTAATCGAATACGAATATTCATTTATTAAACGAATAAAAAATTCGATTCATTTAATTTTGTGTTAACGAATCGAATGCGAATATTCGTTTATTAAACGAATACTAAATTCGATTCAATTCGTTTAATTTTTATGTAAACAAATAAACGAATTAAATACGAATATTCGTTTATTAAACGAATCGAATCCGAGTCCTAATATCAGGATTCATTTAATAAACTAATCGAATTCGAATTTAGTACATTTTAATTCGATTCATTTAGTATTCATCACGAATTCGATTCGTTTATTCGTTTTGCCACCCCTAAATTCTAACGGCAGTCATCACTTAAATCACATGATTAGAACCTTATGAATCATCAACATTTAAATCACGTGACAATGTGTCAAATGCAACTTGGGGCAACGCTATCACCACCTAAATCATACACCAAAAGGCTGTGAAACAGAGATGTGTAATAGTGTTGACATTAAAGATATTTTTTTTTATCCTTGGAAATTCCGTTGTCAAATCACCCTTTTTGGATTTAAGTAGAGCAAATAAAATTCTCTGCTGTCCCAGAATCTTACAAGAAACACATTTCTTGTATTCGAATACAGGATCTGAAAGTCATATCCTGAGCCCTACACCATCAAACCACGTCTCTTGAGGAGACTCGTTACCTCAATAAGAAATCATAAGGAAAATTAACTTATATTTTCATAATAAAAGTTTCTATCATTTTACCTTAGCTGAATATAATTTAACCACTCATGATGTGAATAAAATATGAAAGGAAATTACAACATAAATTAGAAAATAAAACACTAACGGCTGATATTTCTTCAAAAATTATACAAGAAAACCTAAAGAATCATACCTTAAAAGATGGTGAGCACCTTTATTTATAGGTAAGAGGTGGTCAACATATTTTGCAAATTTCAAAGACAAATTGCAAATTTCAAACGGTGATTTCCCTTTTGTTTTTGACATTTTTTTCATAATAATAATAATTGAATATAATCATATGTGGTCAAATTCAATGTAAGCTTATTTATCAATCAATCAGATCACGGTGAATATTTTTAAGTCTTATTCAAACCCAATATTCATACACTTTTAGGTTTCTTAGTCTATGGAATCCATATATCACGTCCATTTTCAAATTAAGCATTCAAAGTGGTATTTCACCTACATAAGAAATAAAAATCATAATTAAAAATTATGATAATGTTTGGCCCTTATACACCCTTGTACAACTATGGTAAATTGCGAAAATTAAAGTTTAGCTACATTAACTAAGACAAGTGTTAGATTAATGTTTCTATGGATAAGTTCAAACACCCTTAAATCTAATTAATTGCCCCCACTCTTAATCTATGCAATAATTAATGAGAATAAATAAATATGCTAAAAGTGACAGAAAATAAGTAACGAAAAGTAAACAAATAACACCAGATTTGTTTACGAAGTGGAAATTTTTTTGTAGAGAAAAATCACTTCGGGTATAGGTTACCACCCGAATTCACTATAAAGAGAAACTTACAATGATGGTTAAAAGGCCCATAGCAAAACATTTGCCGACTTAATTACCACAACTATAATAACCCTAGGAAACTCATCGAACCCGCACCAAGCAACATTCTTCAGAACCTCTGAAGTCTCTTGTAGTAAATCCAATAGCGAACTTGCTTATGCCGGAACTCCAATGATCAATCTCCAACTTAGAACTCTGAAGGTTAAGGTATGGTAAGGTTTGGTGTTATGATGGTTACTAAAGAAATATGTTCACAAAGAACAAAGAAGACTTGAGATCAATTGAGTCTTCAATGGTGAACTCTTAAGGAAGATAGAAACAAATATGAATGAGATTTAAAAAAGTTCCATCAAAGAATAAGGATTTGGAAACAAAGATATGGAAGCTTTGTATTTTGTGTTTCCACAACCTTGGGTAAAGTAGCTAAGGCATTTTTTATATATGTAAAGTTTCAAGTGTCCAAAAAGTATTTAAAATACGTCCATTACAACTCATGTCTTCAAGACCCATTGCAACTCAATTGGACAAATTTTGTTACGAAATTTACCAACCAAAAATAGACCCAACAATCTCTCTCTTTGGCATTTCGTGACAAAATTACCTAATACAAAGACTATGGTAATAGAATGTAAAAATAAAATAGCCAACTGCCAACCATCAAGAAAAAGACTTATTACAATGTAACTCGATCTAAAACCTAACATCAAATAGTCTTGAAGTCGATGATGATATCAATCTGCTTTCCTGAAACAACCACAAATAATATACTTGTGAAAAGCAAAAGGAAGAGCAGAAATAAATAAATGATGCATATATATAACAATATAAAGAAAAAAGCATCATCATAAAGACACAAAACATTCTCCCCATTTTTGTCACGAAATGACAATTGATAAGAACAATAAACACAAACCTACTGCACACAGAAAACCATGTAGTAACAATAACAACATATGCAATATTCTCCTCATCATTAGTAGCACATCTCAGTTCAGAAAAAGAAATACATTGGAAGAAGAACATACAAAACATGAAATTAGCAATGCTAAAATAACTACCAGATGCAATGACATGAAATGAAAACATGCACACAATATGAAATAAAAAACAAGCTTTCAAAAAATGACTCAAAATAGCATTACAAGTAATTACAATAGTGCTCAGTTAATATTCAACTATTTATGACATGAGATAAAATGAAACCTATCCATTCATGCTCAAGAACACATGCATGCATATGACTTGAACACCAAAACATAACAAGCACTTGCGTGAAAAAAATAAGTGCAGAAAAATTCAAAGTTTAAGATCTTATTTTATTAGCAGGATTAGGTTAAAGAAGTCATATCTCATAAAATACCAAGTCCAAGTAATATTTGTTCAAACCCAGCGCTACTATGACCTGAAAATGAGCAATATTGGTTTCATGTTATTATTTTCTCCTCTTAAATATGAGCTCATAAAAACCATTTTTAGTGAATGGTTTTTTCCTTTATGTTTTGAATTTGGTACATTAGCTCTTTTGAGTACCTTAAGTGAAGTACTTCAGACTCATTAAAAAAATTTCATTTTTTTAACTTTAAGGGGATAACATAAGGTCATATAGTCAAATTTCACACTATTTAGTGATCTAAGTGTTGCAGAGATTAGACTGCCAATCCAACTCAAAATCAATAAAAACGTGTATGTGATATGCAAACACAAGATATACTAAGTGTTCTTATCACACACAATTATGCACACAAAGCATTAAGGAAAATGATCATATCACACATGCATAGCCAAATTGTTGGGCAATTGTGACCTATAACATCACTATTTGTAAAAGACATTGTGGTTTTTGTACAAATTAACTATGTGACAAAGGAAATTGCCATTTTATCATTTTGTAATTAGATTACTTGAATATATATAAATGATAAAAGTCCTTATGATTAGTTCCAAATTATAAGATATGAGACAATATCAATCCACTAAAGGTTTAATCATTAAATATCCATAGTCGTAGTATTATCGAGACTGGACATCGATAATGCGGAATAGGCTAGTATTACACTTGTGCGCGTTATGGAAGCGTAACAACATAGTTCTCATATATTTGGGTATTGGATACTCATGCAAGTGTAATATGAGGTTATGTTTACCGATGGTTGATCGACGTAAACACACACGTATAACGCAAGCGCACGTATCGTTCAAGTAGTATAAAAATATCGATCCCACGAGGACTTAATTCCTACTGTTGTTATTAATTATTGAATCTATTTATTTACAATAATCTAATTGAGGGTGAAGAGAATGATTGCTTGATTGATTTGGTTGATTGTGATTTTCCTTAATTAAAATAAATAAAATAAACAAAAAAAATAACTAAGGAAAATAACAAAAGACACAAAGATCTAGGGTTGTGAATCCTTCTAATATCTTTTAAAAGATGAAGTGATTATTTTATATTTGTGTAATAAATCAGTTTACTAACCTGGAACACGAAATTATGCGAAAGCCTCTATCGATGGTCAGACGCAAATACCTAGTTTAACCCAATTGAACCATATGTCTATGTCAACCAAATTATCTGGATTCATTAAGTTTAAGTTCCAATTATGGCTACCCCCGCCCGACATGTATATGTCTATCCTGTAAGGAAATCTATTAAAGGATTATCTATCCTCAAGGAAGATCGTGGGCTATTAAGTCTAAGGCTGAAACCTAAAATCCCTATGTCTAGTTCATTTTAGATTTACCATATCAATCTTATTGGTGATCAGACAACAAGAAGCATTAAGATTAAGACTTAATAAGTAAACCTTTAAATTACACAAACTATACAATAACCACTTATAAACCGGTGATATTAGAAATCATCACAACCATAGATAACTAACACATAACTAGGGCTAGTAAAAACTTAAAAGTAAAAGACATAAAGTAAAAATTCTGAAAAGTAAAAGACATAAAGTAAAAGCTGAAAAGTAAAATAAAATAAAATGCTAAGGTAAAAGGATCAACTTTTACTATTTATTATTTAGATATCTCCCTTAATATAATATATTAACTTGTGATTATTTTACCAACTAGCCATATAGTCGGTAACCTGATTAAGTCAAATTAAGTCCAACCAGCCATAAAGGCAGAACCAAAATAAACCTGCCATAAAGGCGGTAAGAAAATTTAATTACCAACCGACCAATCTGGCGGTATCCTTGATTAGTCAGGTTTAAACCAGATTAAGATGAATTACTAACTGACCAATCTGGCGGTATCCTCATTAAGTCAATATTTTAAGTAGTGAATATATTATTTTTAAGGGAGATTAATCTAAATAGTAACAGTAAAAGAATTACCTTTCACCCTAGCTGGGGAAGTTACCTCCTCATGGTGAATAGTAAAAACTGTAAAAAGTAAGAAAGTAAATTACTATTATTACAAAACGTAATTAAAATTATTTAAAAAACTAAAAACTAAAAGAAACTAGAGAGAGAAACTCCCTCTTTACATCAAAGAAGTGAGAGAGAATGGTACAACTGAAACTGAAATCTCGAGCTCAATTTATAGGCCTCGGTGGGGTTCTAGCGTCGCGACGCTAAGGCCTTTGACGTCGCTACGCTAGCTTCTGTCGACGTGGCACGCTCTGGTTCGTCGGCTGCAGATTCTGGATAAGGTGATAAGGTGACACGTGGCAAGGTGGTTGGGGCTCAATTATTGTGACATGTGGCGGCTTCTGATTGGTCGGCTCAGATTCTTATCCACCACGTGTCAGATAGGGATAAGAGAGCCAATAATTGATGCTGACGTGGCGCTGATGTGGCGACACGTGGCAAAGTGACTGTCGACACAATAGAATTACGACACGTGGCACTTCGTGATTGGCTGATGGTGATGTGGCGGTGAGGTGGCATATTGACTCGATCAACTGATGATGTGGATGATGACGTGGTAATGACGTGGAGTGACACGTGGAAACACGTGGCGATGGCGACTGTCGGCATCGTAGGATGATGACATGTGGCACGGCGCATGTTAGCAGATCGGCTATGGTGGTGACACGTGGCACGACGCATGTTAGCAAAGTCAAACTTTTCTTAGATTCTGACACGTGGACCCGGCGCACGTTAGCACTGTTCGGCGCACGTTAGGTGTCGCGACGCGGCAAATTACCAAAATGCCCTTTTCGTCCAATTTTCACTGTTTTGGCCCAAATCACCTCCAGAGTATCCTGAAACTTTATTTATCTACAAAATAACACAAAAAACATCAAAATATTCACAAAACTCAAGAAACTATACAAAATATTAAGTTAAATGAATGGGAAATAGTGATATAATTACCACTCATCAATGATACGGAAACAGCTTCGTTCTGGATAGACCCCTCGAAATCCCATTAGTAGTTTGACTATGTGTCTATGGGAATCCGAATCAGGGTAGGTGTATTTGGACTTAACCTGAGACTTGCATCGCTAATACTTGCGACAATCAGTACGTTTTGGTTTTGGTCGTCCGAGGCTTTAACAGGTTCTGTGTACGCCTCTTCTGGGTTTATTGAGAATCGTAGTGTATTGGGTGTGATGTCAAGATCGAAGTATCACTTCAGTCATATGGAGATGATGATCACGCAGGGATACAGAACTGGTACTCTATTATGTTGCAACTATCGGGATAATATGACAAGGTCATGATTATCCGATTAAAGAGACTAGTTGCTTGTGATCTGATATATGCTTCGTATAGGGCAGACACAACTCCAGAGTCAGGCCTAGCATGTGACATCCGATACTGGATCGCAATACGCAATACTTGGTATACTACGCTTGAAATAGATTATGTATTCCTTAAAAGAATATTTCTGGAGAATTGGGTAGGCACGGTGTTTTGCTAGAAGCCAACCATGTCTTGTAAATCGGTAAGAACGTGGTACCGGGTACACACGAATTTGGATAGTCCAACGACCAGATTTACTACCAACACATCCAGGGATCTCATTGGTCGCTTTCCAAAGATTCACCAATGACGTTTGACTCGAGCAGAATTAATCTGGGATTAATTATGAGAGAGAGAAAATTAATTTAGGATTAATTACGACAATAATTTATCTGGGATAAAATTCGAATAATAGAGAGAGAACGATTAATTTGGAATTAATCGATTAAATAATATATTCGATATATTAAATGAAATTAGATTTCATAGCGGAATTAAAATTAGATTTTAATTCGGGCGGACGAATTAATTTAGAATTAATTCGTAAGCGACTTTAATATTTAATTATGTCGCAACGGAAAATTCGTTAATTCGAAATTAACGAACCCGAGCCCGAAATGTGTCTAGCTGGCCCACTCGAATTTTGAATTTAAAGTGGGGCCCACAAGTCACATCACTTGTCAACTACACTTACTTTATGGTGATGGAAGTTAGTAGTGGTTGATGGCTTGTTTCTTACACAAGCTTATTTTATTTTAATATGTGATTGACTTTTACTAACTTTGGAAGTTTGGTATTAGGTTAATTGTTTTGGAAAATCAAAAAAATCTCTCACTCTCTCATCACTTGTAATTGCCGATTGTACTCTCTCCCTCTCCCTTGCCCATTGTCGAGAGTTGCTCTCAAGAACAAGGAGATTTTGTTGCAAAATTTTCATTGCTAGCACATTAAAGGAGTCCAATAAAGGTGTTAGGGAAACCATTCCATTGAGTTTGGAATTCAAAGATCAAAGCTTGGAGCTCAACATTCATACAAAGGAGGGATTTGAGCACTTCTCAAGGAGGCAAATTTTCGTATTCTCTACATCAACTTATCCACTCAATGTAAGTATTTTTCGCAAACTTACTTTGTTTATTCACACAAATTTTATACTTAATAGATCCTTGGCATGTTCTAGGAGAACCCAAAAATGGTATCATGAGCCAATTTTAAGCATGAAATAATTAGGGTTCATAAACTTTATTATGGGGATTTTGTGATTTGAGCATGATATCTTCAAATTGAATGTTTGGTTATGCTTAGATTATGATAACTTAGAGTTATGCATGATTAATTTTGAGAAAAATTGATTAGATTAATTTTCCCCAAATTAGATGCCATGGCCGAATATGATGGACCTTAGAAGCTCATGGTGATTTTGAATTTTTGGACCATTGGATGTGTTTAAATGCATGAGACATATTGATTTGTGATTTAATTGGATTGAAATCAAAATTGGATATAAAAATGCTATATTGCCGTGAGTATTGGAAGCATGGAATGAGTTGATTTTGCTTCAATTTTGTTGGACATGAATTGAAAAAATTAAAGCATGATTAATTAGGTAAATTGGTGTTTTGGAAATATTAATTTAACTAATTAATTATGGCTAATACACTTTAATTAAAAAGTGTGATATTTGGAATATTGTAATTAAATAAATTAGCCTTTAATTTTGAATTGGGCTAATGTTGTTGTATTTGGACTTAATGGGCTTGGTTGGGCCAAGTTGGTTTAAGACAATTGGATTGAATCCAAATTGGGCCTAAAACCATACCATAAAGTCCAAATAGAATAATTGGGCCTTTAACTATTTAATTGGGCCTAATGGGCCAAAAATAATTTTATGGCAAATGGTGATTCCTTATTGGGATTTGGTTTCCAAAGTCCATGCCTTAAGAAATTAATTAAAAGCCCATTGGACTTTAATTAAATTGACATTGGATGTTAATTGGGCCTTTGAGACCCATTTAGATTAGATTTAGAATCTAAGTCTAAAAGGCACATAATTAAGTGTAATTATTTAATTTAGAATTAAATATGAATTACTATTGAATACAAATTAAATTGGATTTAATATTGTAGTTCGATATAATTCAAGAATTCGCACTTTGAGTACTTATTCTTAAACGAGTTGGACTCGCGCAAATCAAATCGTTGTTTGAACATTGGATGATCATTAATTCAAAGATTAATTAATTGGATTAGATTGATTGAATAACATGCTTTGTGTGAATACATGGATGTATTGTATGAATAATGTATATCGGATGGATATTAGATGGGTGAGGGTAATTTTGGAAATTATTGTAATAAATTTAGAATTTATTAAATTGGACATGCGTGTCCAGCCTTATATCTCTTGACTCTTTGTACTTCTCTTCTCACCAATTCCCCTCAATGTAAATGAGGTTTCTTTATTGTATTATGTAATTGGGTAGAAGTTAGAATAGTACTAGTCGGGGAGAGGAAAATGAGAGTTTTGTTCTAGGAATAATTTGTTGAATATCCATCTGCATATCGTTATTATTTATTTCACGCCTTATTATGCTTTTAGAATGCATGCTTAAGGGTGTATGATGAGACCTACTCAAAGATAATAAATTGGTTGCCAATTTACGCGAAAACCCCTCAAATAAATATTAAGCGAATTCCTTCCATTGAGTGGTTCTCTCTCAAGATCCAAGATTGGCATTGGTTTGTTGGCCAAAGTCAAGATCAATCTCCATCGCAGATGTGTTTGAACCACGAAGGCTTTGTTATATATCGCATGTCTTAGGCAAGTTGTGATTTGTTGGCCGAAGTCAAGGTCACTTCTTGTTCATCGACATGGATTACGAAGCCTTCCCACTGTCAATGGGTCCCGCTTAACTGGAATCATTAAGCTTGTTTAGCCAAAGCCAAGGCTTAGTTGATTCAGAGGAAAATGTTAGGAAAATATATTGGATATATTGGCATATATATATATTGTATATATGTTTCGGACTTGGAGGTCCACCTGCCGGATCTAGGAATTGGATGAGATCCAATTGATCTTAGAGATCTACCTAGTTAAATATCATACAGCTTGTTGGTGAAAGTCAAGGTTGTGTGTTATTTAATGGGATCCTAGCCCACTAGGAAACTAGGTTTCCCGAGTACTCAACAGAGGGTTATAGGCTCGCCGAAAATAATTGGGAGGAGGCTAGTATTGAATTTACAATTTCGTTCAAATACTTGCCAATACGCGCTTTCAAATTATTTTGTCTTTTTTATATATTTATTAGTTGGACTAATATTTTATTATTTTATTGTAACAGTTGGATTGTACCCAAAAATCGTTAATTGAATAGTTAGACTATTGCAATTAAGATGGCCGGAAAGATCAACGTTAGGGACATTATCATGGGTGAAAATGTCTTTAATGTGCGAACTTTCCTAACTGGGATATAAACCTCAGGATTGTCCTGGGGGCCGAGAGGATGCTCTATACGATAGAGAGACCTCTCAGGCCTAAGCCCGGAATTGAGCAGCCGCTTGAGCTTGAGCTTTGGAAGACTCAAAGCGATGACAACTCAACTGCTCAATCTGTCATGCTCGCTGCAATGACCCCTCAATTTCGTCGTCAGAATAAGGGATTGGATCATTATACTATGATGGAAAAATTGAAGGACCTTCACCGATCTAACCTTAGATCGCAAAGGTATGAATTACAGAAGAAGCTCTTTCACTCTCGAATGTTAGAGGGTACATCTGTCGAGCACCATGTGTCGCAGATGATTACTGACATCGAACAGCTGGGTCAACTAGGTATAACCTTTGAGGCTGAGACTTCTATAGATTTGATCTTGCAGTCTCTTTCTCACAGCTGGAGCGGGTTCATCATGAACTATAATATGATGAACCAAGACCATACTCTTGGAGAGTTGATGGCAATGTTGCGAGAAGCAGAAAATGAGCTTTTAAAGGGCAAAAAGTGCGAGGCGCACTACGCTTCGACATCTCAGTCTGCCAAGGCTTGGCCAAAGGCTACTGGAGGCGTGAAGAAGAAGAAGAAGAGAAAGGGCAAGGCCAAATCATCAAAGTCTTTTGGGAAGGCAAATGACAAATCCTAAGATGTCTGCCTGCAATGTGGCAAACGGGGTCACTGGAAGCGTGACTGTCGTGAGTACAAGGCGCACATGAAGGAAATCAAAGCGGGCAAGGCTCCAGCTTCAAGTATGTTTGTTATTGAAATAAACATGTCTATTTCTAGTTTTAAAAATTATATTTTTGATTCTGGTTGTGGTACTCATATATACTGATGTGCACGATCTGCAGATTAGTAGGAGACTGACTTCATAAGAGATAGACCTCCGAGTTGGAAATGGGACTAGAGTCGCCGTTTTGGCTGTTGGGACCTATATTTTGGAACTGCCCTCGGGGCATGTACTTAATTTATCAGACTGCTATTATGTACCTAGTTTGACTAGGAATATTATTTCTGTATCTTGTTTAGCCCAATGTGGGTATACTTTTGTATTCAGAAACACAAGGTGTTTTGTTTATAAAAATGATATTGAGATATGTAGTGCTGATGTTAATAATGGTCTTTATATTTTGAATATAAATCAATCTCAAACATATAACGTAACAAACAAAAGACTTAAATTAAGTAACAAAGATGAAACTTATATGTGGCATTGTCGTCTAGGACACATTAACAAGACTCGCATATCCACACTTTCGAAGAGTGGATACTTGGACGGATTTGATCCAAATTCATATGACGTCTGCGAATCTTATTTATTAGGCAAAATGCCTAAAACACCTTTTAGCGGTAAATGTGCACGTGCCACCGAACTGTTAGCCCTCGTTCATAGTGACGTGTCCGGGCCCATGTCTAGCCAGGCTAGAGGTGGATATGAATACTTCGTAACCTTTACGGATGATGCATCGCGTTATGGTTATGTGTATCTTATGAGACACAAGTCAGAAACTTTTGAGAAATTCAAATAGTTTCGATACGAAGTAGAAAAACAGACCGGTAAAAGTATTAAAACATTACGGCCGGACTGTGGTGGAGAATACTTAAGCAATGAGTTTCTCGATTACTTGAAAGAGTATGGTATTCTTTCATAGTGGACTACTCCCGGAACACCTCAATTAAACGGTGTGTCCGAACGGAGAAACCGAACTTTGTTGGACATGGTAAGGTTTATGATGAGTCGCACAGAGCTACCAATTTCCTTATAGGGATATGCATTGAACAATGCAATACTTATTTTGAATAAGGTTCCATCAAATTCTGTTCAACAGACTCCATATGAAATATGGACAGGAAAGAAACCGGGTTTCTCATTCTTGAAGATTTGGGGATGCTGGGCATACGTTAAACATTTGGATGGTACCAAACTTGAACCCAAATCGGATAAATGCCTATTTGTAGGTTATCCTAGGGAAACCAAAGGATATTACTTCTACCACCCATAAGAGAACATGGTATTTGTTGCTCTACATGCGGTTTTCCTCGAAAAGGAATTCCTAAATGCAGTGGTAAGTGGGAGGAAAGTAGAACTCGATGAAAATTAGAGTGATACTGTTCATGGCACCGATTCCTTAACGAAACACGAACAGTTCATCAGGGATGAGACTGTACCACAATCTTCTAATACACAAGAACCGCGTAGGTCGGAGAGAGTCAGAAAATAACTTGAGAGGTATGAGTTTCTGATCTCACCTCATGTAGATATTAATCTTATTGAGGAAGACGAATCGACTACGTATGAGGAAGCGATACAAGGTATCGACTCCGGTTTCTGGCAAAATGCCATGAAATCCGAAATGGATTCCATATATATCAACCAAGTTTGGACACTGGTTGATGCACCAGAAGGCGTAAAGCCTATTAGTTGCAAATGGGTTTTCAAGAAGAAGACTGACATGGATGGCAACATACAAACGTACAAAGCTAGGCTTGTAGCGAAAGGGTATCGTCAACAACATGGTGTCAATTATGACGAAAATTTTTCACCTGTTGCCATGATTAAATCCATTCGGATAATGCTTGCTATTGCTGCATATTTCAATTATGAAATATGGCAAATGGACGTCAAAATCGCATTCCTTAACGGAAACCTTTTGGAGGATGTTTATATGCAACAGCCTGACGGTTTTGTCGTGCCAAAACATGCAAACAAGGTTTGCAAGTTAAATCGATCCATTTATGGATTGAAGCAAACATCGCGTTCTTGGAACCAACGTTTTGATGATATCATAAAAGAATATGATTTCGTTCAAAACGAGGATGATCCTTGTGTATATAAGAAGGTTAGTGGGAGCGCACTGACATTCATTGTCCTTTACATTGATGATGTATTGCTTATTGATAATGACATTCCCATGCTATAATCGGTGAAAGCTTGGCTTTCATTAAAATTCTCCATGAAAGATCTGGGAGAAGCAGCCTTTATTCTGGGAATAAAGATCTACCGGGATAGATCTAGAAAGCTGCTTGGACTATCCCAGAGCACATACATTGACAAAGTGTTGAAGAGATTCAACATGGATCAGTCTTAGAGGGGACTGTTGCCAGTGTCACATGGTGTCACTCTATCTAAGGACATGTGTCCTAAAACTCAAGATGAGAGAGACAATATGAGTCAGATCTCGTTCGCTTCTACAGTCGGATCGATCATGTATGCCATGATATGTACGCGACCTAATGTCTCGTATGCTTTGAGCATGTGTAGTCGCTATCAGGCCGATCCAGGTAATGGTCACTGGATTGTGGTTAAGAACATCCTTAAGTATCTTAGACGAACTAAGGATGCATTCTTAATCTATGGAGATGGAGAACTTGAGGTAACTGGGTTTACCGATCCAAGTTTCCAAACCGATAAAGACGATTGTAAGTCACAATCCGGGTACATATTTTGTTTGAATAACGGAGCAGTGAGCTGGAAATATTCCAAACAAGAGACTGTTGCTGATTCAATAACAGAAGTGGAATACATCGCTGCAGTTGAGGCAGCAAAATAGGCAATTTGGAACCGTAAATTCCTAATTGGATTAGGAGTAGTTCCGTTAGCAGCTGAGCCCGTTCCTTTGTATTGTGACAATAAAAGGGCTATAGCGCAGGCTAAAGAACCGCGGTCTCATCAACGATCCAAGCATGTACTTCGACGTTACCATCTGATTCGGGAGATTATACATTGTGGTGATGTGAAGATCGAGAAGGTCACATCAGATGACAACATTGCAGATCCGCTGACGAAGGCTATTCCTCAGCAAAAGTATGAGCGACATGTACATAGTTCAGGTGTTAGATACTTGAGTGATTGGCTATAGGCCAAGTGGGATATTGTTGGACAATTGTGACCCATAGCATCACTATTTGTAAAAGACATTGTGGTTTTTGTACAAATTAACTATGTGGCAAAGGAAATTGCCATTTTATCATTTTGTAATTAGATTACTTGAATTTATATAAATGATAAAAGTCATTATGATTAGTTACAGATTATAAGATATGAGACAATATCAATTCACTAAAGGTTTAATCATTAAATATCCCTAGTCGTAGTATTATCGAGACTGGACATCGATAATGCGGAATAGGCTAGTATTACACTTGTGCGCGTTATGGAAGCGTAACGATATTTTTCTCATATATTTGGGTATTTAATACTCATGCAAGTGTAATAGGAGGTTCTGTTTACCGATGGTACGGAAACAGCTTCGCTCTGGATAGACTTCTCGAAATA
Organism: Zanthoxylum bungeanum; assembly: GCA_019454045.1. Lineage (NCBI taxonomy): Eukaryota > Viridiplantae > Streptophyta > Magnoliopsida > Sapindales > Rutaceae > Zanthoxylum > Zanthoxylum bungeanum. The sequence continues at coordinate 62,564 of SKCR01039305.1, read as the reverse complement.
CCATTGGTAGTATGACTATGTGTCTATGGGAATCCGAATCAGGGTAGGTGTATTTGGTCTTAACCTGAGACTTGCATCGCTAATACTTGCGACAATCAGTACGCTTTGTTTTTGGTCGTCCGGGGCTTTAACAGGTTCTGTGTATGCCTCTTCTGGGTTTATTGAGAATCGTAGTGTATTGGGTGTGATGTCAAGATGGAAGTATCACTTCAGTCATATGGAGATGATGATCACGCATGGATACATAACTGATATTCTATTATGTTGCAACTATCGGGATAAAATGACAAGCTCATGATTATCCGATTAAAGAGACTAGTTGTTTGTGATCCGATATATGCTTCGTACGGGGCAGACACAACTCCAGCCCAAAGCCTAGCATGTGACATCCGATACTGGATCATAATACGCAATACTTGGTATACTACGCTTGATATAGATTATGTATTCCTTAAAATAATATTTCTAGAGAATTGGGTAGGCACGGTGCTTTGCTAGAAGCCAACCATGTCTTTTAAATCGGTAAGAATGTGGTACCGGGTACGCACGAATTCGGATAATCTGACGACCGAATTTACTGCCAATATATCCAGGGATCTCATGGGTCGCTTCCCAAAGACTCACCGATGACATTTGACTCGAACAGAATTAATCTGGGATTAATTATGAGAGAGAAAATTAATCTAGGATTAATTACGATAATAATTTATCTGGGATAAAATTCGAATAGTAGAGAGAAAACGACTAATTTGGAATTAATCGATTAAATAATATATTCGATATATTAAATGAAATTAGATTTCATAGCGGAATTAAAATTGGATTTTAATTCGGGCGAACGAATTAATTTAGAATTAATTCGTAAGCGACTTTAATATTTAATTATGTCACAACGGAGAATTCGTTAATTCGGAATTAACGAACCCGAGCCCGAAATGTGTCTAGCTGGCCCACTCGAATTTTGAATTTAAAATGGGGCCCACAAGTCACATCACTTGTCAACTACACTTACTTTATGGTGATGGAAGTTAGTAGTGGTTGATGGCTTGTTTCTTACACAAGCTTATTTTATTTTGATGTGTGATTGACTTTTACTAACTTTGGAAGTTTGGTATTAGGTTAATTGTTTTTGGAAAATCAAAAAAAATCTCTCACTCTCTTATCACTTGTAATTGTCGATTGTACTCTCTCCCTCTCCCTTGCCCATTGCCGAGAGTTGCTCTCAAGAACAAGGAGATTTTGTTGCAAAATTTTCATTGCTAGCACATTAAAGGAGTCTAATAAAAGTGTTAGGGAAACCATTCCATTGAATTTGGAATTCAAAGATCAAAGCTTGGAGCTCAACATTCATACAAAAGAGGGCTTGGAGCACTTCTCAATGAGGCAAATTTTTGTATTCTCTACATCCACTTATCCACTCAATGTAAGTATTTTCCGTAAACTTACTTTGTTTATTCACACAAATTGTATGCTTAATAGATCATTGGCATGTTCTAGGAGAACCTAACACAAATATCTTACATACCAAGATAACATGTTCTAAGCTCAGACATGCTATTTCAAGCCACTTACTCTTTTTGGTATTTTCATTTATTTATTTATTTTGGTATTTTCCTTTTTTTAAAAAAAATATAAAAGACACAATAAAAGACTTGTTATTTTCCAATAGTACGTGGAGTTTTATCCCGATGCGAAAATAAAATGCAAAATGTAATCATGCAAAAATAAAATACATGCACACATAAATGCAAAGTAGGAAAAATGCATCATTTATGAAGAGATATGACCGGCGTAATCACATGCGTATAACGCAAGCGCACGTATCGTTCAAGTAGTATAAAATATCGATCCATCGAGGACTTAATTCCTATTATTGTTATTAATTATTGATACTATTTATTTACCGATATCTAATTAAGGGAGAAGAGAATAATTGTTTGATTGGTTGGTTAAATTTGGATTTGCTGAATAAATAAATAAATAAAATACCTAAAAGAAAATACTAAAGAAAATAAACAAAAGACTCAAATATCTAGGGTTGTGACTTGACACAATATTATTCTAATGATGAATTGATTTTCTTATATATGTGTAATCATTTAGTTTACTAACCTGGAACACGAAGATGTGCAAAAGCCTCTTTCGATGGTCAGACGCAAATACCCAAATAACCCAATTAATCATATGTTTATGTTAACCAAGTTACCTGAATTCATTAAGTTCAAGTTCCAAAAGTGGCTACCCCCGCCCGAAAGTTATATGTCTATTCTGTAAGGAAATCTATTAAAGGGTTATCTATCCTCAAGGAAGATCGTGGGCTATTGAATCTAAGGCTGAGACCTAAATTCCCTTCGTCAAGTTCATTTTGAGTTTGCCAAATCAATCTTATTAATGGCCAATTAAAAAGAAGCATTAATCTTAAGACTCAATAAACAAACTAAAGAATTGCCCATAAAAAGAAAATCAATTATTAAGTGTGTAGATATTGTGTTTCATCACTTCCCTAGAATAAAAATAAAATGCTGGGGGTTGGGGATCCACCTTTACTATTTCTAATGTAGAAATCTCCCTTACTGTAATATAGAGTTTATCAGTGATATTACCAACCACCATATAAGCGGTATCCTCATTAAGTCAGATTTTAATTAAGTCCGACTGACCATAAAGGCGGTATCATTATTTGTCCATAAACCAGCCATATAGGCGGTAATCATCTGTCACATAAAGACCAGCCATATAGGCGGTGTCATATTATGTCAAATAAATAAAACCAACCATTAAGACGGTATAACCTTTTATGTTAAATTATAATTTCCATATTATAATTAAGGAATATTAATCTAAACTAAAATAATAAAAGCTTCACCCTTCCCCCATCGGAAAATTAACTACAAAACATAAAAGTAAATAAAAGAATATAAACTACTACTATTACTGAAAATAAAAATGCATAAATTAAATACTGAAAATAAATACAAACAAGATGCAATCCTTAAATTCCTTTCAAAAACCTAATGATATCATGAGAATTACAAATGAAATGGTTTGGTATTTATAGGAAAATCTAAAGTCTTCCACCAATTGCTCCACCAAACACTCCACCAAACATGGCACCAAACAAGGCACTAAAAATGGCACAAAACACTTGGTGGAAGTTTGACAAATTTTTATATTTTTGAAAATGACTTTAGTAATTAAACATAACATAATTTCGAATTGTTCATCCATTTCGATCATGATACCTTCAGAATTCGAAATTATTTTATTCTTCAAAGTTTTAGATCTTTGAATCTTCTTTAATCTACAACTTGAATTAGCTCAATCGGATATCGGATGAAAACGTTATGGCCAAACTACCAATCTTGCGCAAAATTGGAATTTAGGACTGCACTTCGTGACGCGTATAGTAAATTTTCGTTTTTGACATTTTTTCCTCCGAATTTCATCATTTTAGCCCCGAGTTGATTCCATTAAGTCCCAATATTATTTTTATCTACAAAATAAATAAAAAAATATAAAAAAATTCATAAAACTTGAGAAACTATAGAAAATATAAGGTTAAATGAGTGCGAAATAGTGATATAATTATCAGTCATCACACCCCTAAACCTAACATTTTGCTAGTCCTCGAGCAAAACAACAAAATAAAATAACATAAATATCTTTAAAATAAAATTAAGCTAAGCCACTTTCGTAGGGATCACGGTTGCATTTAGCATATGCAACAGACCTTTAAACCCCTAGGTGTCCCTAGTGGACGAGTTGTAGTCTCGTGAGGGCTTACAACAACGATACCCACAAACGTTTGATAAAAGTAAAAAGATAGTAAAACTAATGCACACAAAAGTAAAAGGACAAGAGAAAAAAGAATAAAAAAAATTAGTGACTAAACATGTGAAACTTCTTATCCAAGTCAAAAATTATTTTGTTTCTTTCTAAATTACCGAATAAGTAAATTCTCCGATTATTTTTACCATTCTCCGTATACACAGCCAACAAAATATTAATCAACTCATTTTTTCCCACAATAGTCACAAGTGTAGTTGAAAAGAGAGTAATATTTTTGTCCTAAAGTTATATCAGAATTCACACATTTTTTAAGCAATTGAATAATTTTTTTTGATTTTTTTTTAAAAAAAATAAAGAAAGCAACATCTTCCATCCATGTAGCGAGCTTTGGGCCAGTGACTCCCAAACCAGTTGGATTTAGGGCACTAGGTGTTAAAACACCCATACGGACTTAATGACTCGGATCTCAGATGTGTTTTTTTTTACCCCATTGCTTTTTGAGATACTTCCTCCAATTAAACTAGAGCACTGAATATTAAAAACTCGTCAATTACTTCTCATGTCCGTATGCTACCATGCATGTTGATAATACCTGTCAACTGAGCATATGAAGATCCATTTTAGTCAGTTTTATGGAGAATTCACAAATTAAATAATTCAAAAGGAAATAAACAAAAATTAAATTGTTCCGAAATAGGTTGAGATACGTCTCAGGAGTGGAAATTTCTTACACAGCTGTCTCACATTAATTTCACCTGATTAATCAAATTAAAAACACAAAATATTTATTTTGATTTTTTGTAAAATTTTTCATTTTTTTTTTGTATTTTTCGAAAAATTTTGGAATAAAAATAAAAACATTATACAAAATAAAAACAAAATACTAGTCAACTAATCCCCTCCCCAAACCTAAATGAGACATTGTCCCCAATGTCTTAAACAGTAGAAGAAGAGTTTAGAAGATAGTACCTGGTTAGCTGAAATTCTATATCTAACTGAAAAGTTAAAGGTTAAGATCCAGATTAATCCGACGCCTCTTACCACGATCGTTCTCGACCAATTTATCTTTGAAATGATAGGGTCAATTTGTGGTTCAAAGGCCAAGATTTGGTCAATTAAATCCGGGGCAGTTCTGGCAGTAAAGAGGAGTTCTTTTACAGGTTTTGACACGAACCCATTTCTCCGGGCATCATCAAGAAACACATAAAGAAAATCATAAAATCCATCAACGTTGTACATTCCAAGCGGTTTCTGGTGTATGTTCAGGTTTGCCCAAGATAACACTGTAAAAATCTCCTCCATTGTGCCCAAGCCACCTGGCAAAGCAATAAAAGCATCAGCACGGTTAACCATTTCTATCAGTCATTCAGACATACCTGGCACAATTAATTCCTCTTTGTTTGATGGTCCAATAAGATTCGCCTCCGCCAAGGGTTTTGGAATGATTCCCAAGACTTGACTACCTCCTTCCTGTACAGCTTTTGAAATGATCCCCATTAGTCCAAGATTTCCACCACCATATACTAAGTGCATATTCCTTGCAGCAATAACTCGACCTAATTCATGTGTTGCCTCTACGTATTGTGGCTTAGTACCAACACTAGTACCACAAAACATATAAATGTTCTCAACTCGTCTTCTTGAAGTGGCTTCCATTTTTTTTTTTATTTCTTTATCAAACCTGGATGCCTTCAAAAGTGAAATGACGGGCTGAATTTATAGTACCTGAAAAAGGGTGAGTAATAATAACACTAGTATCTTCCAAAGGACGATTCTTAGCTAAATAAAATAAATCGTGAAAGGTCAAAAAGTCTGGATCCTGTTGGCGAAAATAAAGATAATTTCAACAGAAAAGTAAACCAAAACAATTATTAAGGCAACAGAATTGTGTACTCAATACGCCACTCGCTTAGTATAAATTCATTAGGATGCGTCTCAAGAATCCATTCTTTACTCAGCCATCACTAATGAATTAGCTCTCGCCTCTGTGATTGCCAATCACCATTCCTTCTTAAATGCTCCGTTTGTGTTTTTCCCTGAAAAACTAACACATAAAATTAAAAACTCTACAACATGTATACACAAAATATGAAAACATAAATTACAACACATTACATGGGTTGCCTCCCTGCTAGCGCTAAATTTTTCATCTTCAGCCAGACGTGACTGAAATCCATCTGTCAATGAGGTTTCAGCGTCGTTTTGGATGTCTGATTAAATACAATCCCATGAGCGTTGCTTTTGAAAGGTCTCTTCCAACGGTAAAGTGACAAAAAGAATTTTGTCCTATTCAGTGCTTATGTCACCTTCTTAATCTTTGTCACCCTAATGGTTCCTGAAAAGAAATAAATAAAATCATAAGGTCTCGTATGATGCTTGACTTGGAATGGAAGTTCCATTCTGTCAAGCTTCTGGGTGATGTCTTTGATTTGTACTCCCCAAAACATTGATATTTCGCCTGAATGCACTGGATCTTCAATAAGGTTTGACATTTGCTCTTCCATTTGCTTTGCTTCTTGTTCTTTCTCCACTTTTTCTTCACATATGTATTTTAGGATTTCCGCATTGTGTTCTTCATTTGTCATCTGTGAAATGCATGCTCCATCAGTGTCAGCCTGAGGATGTAAATAGATGTCAGATTTTAGGTCTTCATCCTCTGATATGACTGGCTCAGGTAGATCTTCTTCAAACATTTGTGCAATGATTGCTCCAAAATATTCAATTTGAGGATACAGAATTTCATCCTCAATTTTTGTTGGCACAAACAGCTCTACCTCTTAATCCTCATCAGAATCTGAATAATAAAAATCAAACAGAGACTTTGCTGGTTTGGGCTCCTGAATTGATACCTCTGGTTCTTGATACTGCTCAACCTCTTCCTCTGTTAAGGTGTCATTGTGAAACTCTGGGTACTCGAAGGCTTCATTAGTTTCATTTGAAAATTCTTCTTGAGGTATGTAGTTATGGTTTTCTATTAATTGTCTTGTTTGATCTGTCATTCTCTGAATGTATGCTAATTGTCTCTGAATACTTTCGAATTGATTTTGGAATGTTTCAAGCATTGTATCCCACTTTTCATCTTGTTTCTTGAACCAATCCTTGATCATGTCAACCAATTGATCTTCCTTTGATGGTTCTGGGTCTTAATAAAGATCATAGATGGATGGTGGATAAGATGGAAAATGTGGTTCTGTGAAATATGCTGGCTCTTCGTCCCTTGATTGATTCTGATAATTCTGCCACTCTGAAATGTACATGCATTGATTGTTCGGGTGGTTACCATCGCATATCACACATCTCCCCATTGCGTTCTGTTGAGAAAATTTAGTATTGCTTGGTTCTGACATCCAGTGATAATTGTTGGGTTGGACAACAGGCCTCAGAAAACCTGACTGTTGCTCCCTGAATTGGGGTGTATCTTCTTCTAGTAAAGCTCGTAATCTTTCAATCACCCAATAATGTTCCATTGTTCAACCACTTGAAAAATAAAATAAAGAAATAAAAATTACAAATAAAAATAAAGAAAATTAAATACAAGTAAATTAGATAGCTTCAAAATTAATAACTCAAGAAAAATAAGTCCCCGGCAACGGCGCCAAAAACTTGACCGGCGTAATCACACGCGTATAACGCAAGCGCACGTATCGTTCAAGTAGTATAAAATATCGATCCCTCGAGGACTTAATTCCTATTGTTATTATTAATTGTTGATACTATTTATTTACCGATATCTAATTAAGGGAGAAAAAAATGATTGTTTGATTGGTTGGTTGAATGTGAATTTGCTGAATAAATAAATAAATAAAATACCTAAAAGAAAATACTAAGGAAAATAAACAAAAGACTCAAATATCTAGGGTTGTGACTTGACACAATATTATTCTAATGATGAATTGATTTTCTTATATATGTGTAATCATTTAGTTTGCTAACCTGGAACACGAAGATGTGCAAAAGCCTCTTTCGATGGTCAGACGCAAATACCCAAATAGCCCAATTAATCATATGTTTATGTTAACCAAGTTACATGAATTCATTAAGTTCAAGTTCCAAAAGTGGCTACCCCCGCCCGACAAGTATATGTCTATCCTGTAAGGAAATCTATTAAAGGGTTATCTATCATCAAGGAAGATCGTGGGCTATTGAATCTAAGGCTGAAACCTAAAATCCCTTCATCAAGTTCATTTTAAGTTTGCCAAATCAATCTTATTAATGGCCAATTAACAAGAATCATTAAGCTTAAGACTCAACAAACAAACTAAATAATTGCCCATAAAAAGAAAATCAATTATTAAGTGTGTGGATATTGTGTTTCATCACTTCCCTAGAATAAAAATAAAATGCTGGGGATTGGGGATTCACCTTTACTATTTCTAATTTAGAAATCTCTCTTACTATAATATAGAATTTATCAGTGATATTACCAACCAGCCATATAGGCGGTATCCTCATTAAGTCAGATTTTAATTAAGTCCGACCGACCATAAAGGCGGTATCATTATTTGTCCATAAACCAACTATATAGCGGTAATCATCTGTCACATAAAGACCGACCATATATGTGGTGTCACATTATGTCAAATAAATAAAACCAGGCATTAAGGCGGTATAACCTTTTATGTTAAATTATAATTTCCATATTATAATTAAGGGAGATTAATCTAACTAAAATAATAAAAGTTTCACCCTTCCCCCATCGGAAAATTAACTACAAAACATAAAAGTAAATAAAAGAAAATAAACTACTACTATTACTGAAAATAAAAATACATAAATTAAATACTGAAAGTAAATAAAAATAAGATGCAATCCTTAAATTCCTTACAAAAACCTAAGGATAGCATGAGAATTACAAATGAAATGGCTTGGTATTTATAGGAAAATCTAAAGGCTTCCACCAATTTCTCCACCAATTACTCCACCAATTACTCCACCAATTGCTCCACCAAACACTCCACAAAACACTCCACCAAACATAGCACCAAACAAGGCACCAAACATGGCACAAAACACTCCACTGGTGGAATTTTGACAAATTTTTATATTTTTGAAAATGACTTTAGTAATTAAACATAACATAATTTCGAATTGTTCATCCATTTCGGTCATGAAACCTTCAGAATTCAAAATAATTTTTTTCTTCAAAGTTTTAGATCTTTGAGTCTTCTTTAATTTACAACTTGAATCAGCTCAATCGGATATCGGATGAAAACATTATGGCCAAAATACCAAACTTGCACAAATTTGGAATTAAGGACTGTATTTCGTGACGCGTACATTAAATTTTTGTTTTTGACTTCCTACGAATTTCATATTTTCAGCCTTGAGTTGATTCCATTAAGTCCCAATTTTATTTTTATCTGTAAAATAAACAAAAAAATATCAAAACATTCATAAAACTTGAGAAACTATAGAAAATATTAGGTTAAATGAGTGGGAAATAATGATATAATTATCAGTCATCAAGATACACCAAAATGCAATCTCATCAAACCTTTTAGGATTAAGGTATTATGAGGTTAATAGGAAAGAATCTTCCTTTCTTACCCAAATTTTCTTAGGAATCTCTTTCACTTGGGAATTCATTGTTTGCATCATCAATTTGTCTAATAAAGTGAGTATGTTTGGCAAATCAAGAGATTTTACGAGCTAAATTCGAGGTATCAAATCTAGGTTGAGCGCTCTAAGACCTCTTCTTATGTTTATTTAACATGAAATAATTGGGTCTAATAGATCATGAATTCCCACGGTAGTGACAAACAGGTACAAATCTTATACGAGAATGAGGTTTACCAAAATAATCTTTAGGTTGATGTTGGTCCAGCCACCTTGGTCACCATAGTGCGTTCACTTGGCCATTGGAAGTGGTTAATAGCCATGTCTTCTAACAGATTGTAGGCTTCCTCAGCTAATTTCTTGAATAGAGCTCCCCCAGCTGCTGCATCAACTACAGTCATATTCGAACTATTCAGCCTTTTATAGAACAACTGAATCTGGACCCAGTTTGCATAATAGTGTTGTGGGCATTTTCGGAGTAAATCCTTAAAGCGCTCACATGCTTCATATAAAGTCTCAGTCTCCAGCTGCTTAAATATACTAATTTCTGCCCTTAGCTGAGCTGATTTAGCTGGTGGAAAGAATCTCTCAAGAAATTTTATGGTCATATCCTGCCATGTTATGATACTCCCCATTTGTATTGATTGAAGCCAATCCCACACTTTATCGCTTAAAGAGAATGAGAATAAGCGTAGCTTGATAGCCTATTTACTCACGCCATTCATCTTTATGGTATCTGTGATTTCCAGGAACATCTTTAAGTGCATGTTGGGATCCTCTACAGCTGAACCCTCAAACTGATTTCTTTGTACCATGTTGATCAATGAGGTTTTAGCTCAAAATTATTAGCGTTGATTGGTTGATGGGCAATCCCAGAATAAGTATCATCTATGACCGGCTTGAAGTGATCTTTGATTGCCACATGACATGGGTTAATCTCTCTGTTTTCAGCAGCCATTACTTCCTTTCCAATTTTCCTTTCTTCCCTTAGTCTCCTCATTGTTCTTTCTATTTCAGGATCAAACAGGAGCGAGTCGAGACTTGTGGATCTGCATTCTTTGAATCACCAAAATAGAAAAACTCAATAAACAAAATAAAAAAAAATCAATACAAACAAAAATAAACAAAAAAAATAAAAATAAAAATCTAAATTAAAGCTAAGATTACATGGTAATAGTATTAATGTGAATTAAACAAACAATCCCCAGCAACGACACCAAAAACTTGTTGTCTTATTTTATATCATACCGCAAGTGTACGGTGTCAATTTTTATTAAAAATGAGTTAATAGTGTCGAACCCACAAGGATTGTGTTAAACTCACACTAACTACTACAATTGATAATCCTAACTTTATTTAGAAGATAAATAATAAGAATTTAGTTAAATAAATAAAATATGAAAATAATTATATAGGAGGAACTAATACGATAGAGATTCTAGAGTCTGATTTCACCTAGCTATCCCCTATGTATTTGTCATGTCAATTAACTTGTTCAGTTGTATTGTTTATAAGTCAAGAATCCTAAGTATTCTCTCCCTCTCCCGAGTAACAGTGAAAATATTATCAATTACAGACTTCAAAATCCCTATAAAAATCTAGTAATTAACAACTTATTACGTCTTGTGATTCTATGTTAACGAATTCAAAGGAACTATAGATTCTCCTGAATTCTATAAAAATCATAGGTTATATTCTCTAGATCCTATTCAAAATCCCTCTCTCCCAAGCGATAGATTCTAAACATATATCATCTTAATTTATGGCCAGCAAACAAAAAACGTTAAACTCAAAAGAATATAAATAACTTAATAAAACTTCATAACAATATTGACAAACATAAATAAAGGTTCAAGCATCAGTTACATCATTCTCCAGAATTAAGGAGTTAGTTCATGACTAAAGATAAAAACAATAAGAATAATGTCATGGATCTAATGGAAATCATTAGAGTTCTAAGAAAAAAACAAGAAGATAAAACCCAAATTGAATCTCTTCCACTTCGGATGTCACCGCCTCCATCTCCTCTTGTCGCTCTTCAATCCTCCTCCTTGGATCTCTCAAAAAATAAGTGTTTTGTGTTTTTTGCTGTGTATTAGCCTCTCTCTTGCGTCTTGGACGAACTTATGTATTTATAATAAAGCCTTGGGTCATTGTGCATCAAAAAAACCCTAAAATTAGTGTTTCTAGTCGTTGTGGGGTGCCGAAAAATTAGCGCCACGGTGCCAAACTCCCTAGTTTTTGTATGTGCATCTGTCGAACGTGTGTCGCGATGCGCGGTAAAGACACGTTGCGATGCGTGGCAGCTTCCCATGATTTATGCTTTCCGTGTTTCTGCTCTTCCCGCGTGCTTCCGAGTTTTACTTTTCTCCCACTTACCACTGCATATAGGAATTCCTCTTAGGAAAACCGCATGGAGAGCAACAATTACATTATTCTCTTGCGAGTTGTATAAATACTATACTTTGGTTTCCTTAGGATAACCAATTACAAATAGGCACTTATCCGATTTGGGTTCTAGTTTGGTATCATCCAAACGTATGCCCATCATTCCCAAATTTTTCAGGAATGAGAAACTTGGTTTCTCTCCCGTTCATATCTAATATGAAGTCTGTCTAACAGATTTTCATGGAACCTTATTCAAAATAAGTACTGCACTGTTTAATGCGTATCCCTATAAGGAAATTGGTAGCTCAGAGCGACTCATATGTTTAAGTATTGTCCATTATGGTCTGACCGCAATGTTCTAATAATTTTACCAGTCTGTTTTCTTACTTCGTGTCAAAACTCTTTGAATTTATCAAAATATTCTGACTTGTGTTTCATAAGATACACACAACCGTAACGCGATGCCACATCCGTAAAGTTTACGAAGTATTCATATCCACCCATAGCCTAGCTAGATATGGGCCTACATACGTCACTATGAACGAGGGCTAACAGATCGGTGGCACTTGCACTTTTACCAAGTAAAATGTGTTTTAGGCACTTTGCCTAATAAACTAGATTCGTAAACATCATTTGAATAAGAATCAAATCCGTCCTAGTATCCACTATTCAAAAGTGTGAATATACGAGTCTTGTTAATGTGTCCCAGACAACAATGCCATAAATAAGTCTCATCAGATTACTCAATTTGAGCTATTTGTTTGTCATGTTATATGTTTGAGATTCATTTATATTCAAAATATAAATATTGTTATTCACATCTAATGTGTATATCTCGATATCATCTTTTATAAACAAAAACACCCGGTGTTTCGGAATATAAAGGTATACCCGCAACAGGTTAAACTATATACAGAGATAATATTCCTAGTCAAACTAGATACATTATAACAGTGTTCTAGTTTAAGTACATGCCCAAATGGCAGTTCCAAAACTTAGGTTTCTACGGCCAAAACAGCGACTCTCGTCCTGTTTCCGACTTGTAGATCAATCTCATCTGAAGCCAGTTTCCTGCTTATCAGCAGATCCCACACATCAGTACATATATTCATGTACCACATCTAGTATCAAAAATCCAATTTTAAAACCAGTAGTGAACACGTTTATAACAAATATTCTTGAAGCCAGAACCTTGTCCCGCCTACACTTCCTTCATGTCTGCCTTGTCCATATGGCAGTCACACTTCTAGTGACCCCGTTTGCCCCAGTTTAGACAGACAACTTGGATATGTCCTTTTAAGAAGCTTTGGCTGTGCATAACGGATTGAGCACTAAAATTATCATCACAATGAGTCTTCCTAAGCTCATGCTCTACTATACGCTCAACTCCGGGCTTATGCTCAAAAGGTTTCTCTATCAAATAGAATAACTTCTCAGCTCCCAGGACTATCCTAAGGTTCTATTCCCAATCTGAAAATTAAAGCCGTTAAATCTATCACTATTTCCCACTCATTTAACTTAATATTTTGTATATTTTCTTGAGTTTTGTGAATATTTTGATATGTTTTGTGTTATTTTGTAGATAAATAAAGTTTCAGGATATTCTGGAGGTGATTTGGAGCAAAACAGTGAAAAAAAGGCAAAAAGGGCATTTTGGTAAATTGTCCGCGTCGTGACGCCCAAACCCTTGGCGTCGCGACGCCTAACGTGCGCCGAGTCTTGCTAACGTGCGCCTGGTCCACGTGTCAGAATCTGAAAAGATGACTTTGCTAACGTGCGCCGTACCACGTGTCACCATCACAGCCGAGTTGTTAACGTGCGCCAGCCACATGTCATCATCCTAAGATGCCGACAATCATCATCTACGCTAACGTGCGCCGTGCCACGTGTCATCATCTTAGAAGATCAGCTAAAATGCGTCGCCTGCCACGTGTCAAAAATCTATGGTGCCGACACTCCGCGTGACAGGTGCCACCTTCTCGTTGGATTGAATTATTGGCAAATCACATTCTGCCACGTGTCAAGCTCTCATTGGACCACTCTCACCGCGTGCCATGTGTCATCATTTGATTGTGCCGATAGAATCTTCGTGGTCAAACTGCGTTGACCAAAAATGCGTGCCAGCGTCGCGACTCCGGTACCAAATTTTGCCTATAAATTCGGCTCCTCTTCACTTCATTTGGTGTACTTTCCTTGTGAGTTTTTCCCTGTTTTTAAAGGATTGCATCTAGTTTTTGTAAAAATAAATAATATCTAATTTATGTATTTTAATTTTCAGTAATAATAATAGTTCTTCTTCTTCTTCTCTTTTCTTTTATGTTTTGTTGTTAAATTTCTGCTGGGGTAAAGGTAAAGCTTTTTACTTTTATAATTTAGATTAATCTCCCTTAATTATAATATATAAATTATTTAAAACCTGACTTAATAAGGATACCGCTATATTGGTCGGTTGGTAATTATTTTTAAACTAGTTTTAACCTGACTTAATGAGGATACCGCCTATATGGCTAGTTGGTAAATATCACACATATTTATATATTATAATAAGGGAGATTTCTAAATTATAAATAGTAAAGGTAGATTAATCTCACTTCAATTATAATATGGAAATTGTGATTTCCATAATATGGATTAAAAGTTGATTCCGCCTTAATAGCTGGTTTTAATTATGTAACATAATGTGACACTGCCTATATGGCTGGTCTTTAGGTGACAGATAATTACCGCCTATATGGCTGGTTTATGGATAAATAATAATACCGCCTTTATGGCTGGTTCAACTTAATTGGATAATACTGGCAATTTCCATATTATAATAATTTGAGATTTCTAAAGGTGAATCCTCTAACCCCCAGCATTTTATTTTTATTTTAGGGAAGTGATGAAACACAATATTACTAGGCTTAATAATTGATTTAATTATTTATTGGGTAATTCTTTAGTTTTTTTTTATTGAGTCTTAAGCTTAATGCTTCTTGTTGTCTGATCACCAATAAGATTGATGTGGTAAACTTAAAATGAACTAGACATATGGATTTTAAGTTTCAGCCTTAGATTCAATAGCCCACGATCTTCCTTGAAGATAGATAACCCTTTAATAGATTTCCTTACAGGATAGACATATACCTGTCGGGCGGGGGTAGCTATAATTGGAACTTAATCTTAATGAATCCAGGTAATTTGGTTGACATAGACATATGGTTTAATTAGGTTATACTGGGTATTTGCGTCTGACCATCGACAGAGGCTTTTGCATATTTTCGTGTTCCAGGTTAACAAACTGATTTATTACACATAAATAAGAGAATCAATTCATCTTTATAATAATATTGTGTGGAGTCACGACTCTAGATCCTTGAGTCTTTTATTTTATTTTCCTTAGTATTTTCTTTTGAGTCTGTTTTTATTTTAATTAGCAAAACCACATTCAACCAACCAAAAGCAATCAATTCCATTCTCCATATAATTAGATACTTGTAAATAAATAGTATCAATAATTAATAACAACAATAGGAATTAAGTCCTCGTGGGATCAATATTTTTATACTACTTGAACGATACGTGCGCTTGCGTTATACATGTGTGTTTACGCCGGTCAATTATGTCATTTGACGCTAATCTTTCAGTCATCTTGATTACTATAGTCCAACTATCCAATCAACGATTTAAGATACAATTAAATGCAATCATTACTATAGTCTAACTATATAATCAACTACAATTGTTTGGTTACATTCAGATATATTGATTATTATAGTCCAACTATATAACCAACCACAAATGAAGTAGTTTGAATACAGTCCAACTGTTTGATTAAAAAAACAATTAAATATTAGTCTAACTAATAAATTTAAAATTATTGACGAAAAATAAAAATGAGCGCGTATTGGCAAGTATCTAAACGAAATTGCAAATTTAATACTTGCATCCCACAATTTTTTTGGCGAGCCTCTAACCCTATATGGAGTACTCGGGAAACCTAGTTTCCTAGTGGGCTAGGATCTCGTTAAATAACACACATCCTTGACTTTGGCCAACAAGTTGTATGAAACTTAACTAGGTAGATCTCTAAGATCAATTGGATCCCATCCAATTCCTAGATCCAGTAGGTGGACCTCCAAGTCCGAAACATATATTTAATATATGCCTATATATCCAATATATTACCTAACATTTTCCTCTGAATCAACTAAGCCTTGGCTTTGACACAACAAGCTTAATGATTCCAGTTAAGCGGGACCCATTGACTTTGGAAAGCTTCGTAATCGATGTCGATGGACAAGAAGTGATCTTGACTTTGGCCAACAAATCACAACTTGGACAAGACATGCGATATGGAACAAAACCTTCATGATTCAAACACATCCGCAATGGACAAAGGTCTTGACTTCGGCCAACAAACCAGTGCCAATCTTGGATCTTGAGAATGAATCACCCAATGGAAGGAAAACACTTAATATTTGTTGAGGGTTTTTCGCGTAAATTGGCAACCAATTTATTATCTTTGATTAAGTCTCATCATACACCCTTAAACATGCATTCTAAAAGCATAATAAGGCGCGATAAAATTAATAATGATATGCGGATGGATATATAATACAATTTGTTCCTAAAACAAATCTCTCAATTTCCTCTCTCCCGCTAGCACTATTCTTACTTCTACCCAATTACATAATACTTCTAAGGAAACCTCATTTACATTGAGGGGAATTGGTGAGAAGAGAAATACAATGAGAAAAGAGGTAATAGGCTGGACACGCAGGTCCAATTTAATAAATTCTAAATTTATTACAACAATTTCCAAAATTGCCCTCACCCATCTAATATCCATCCGATATACATTATTCATACATACATCCAAGTATTCACACAAAGCATGTTATTCAATCAATCTAATCCAATTAATTAATCTTTTATTAATGACCATCCAATGTTCATACAATGATTTGATTTGCGCGAGTAAAACTCGTTTAAGAATAAATACTCAAAGTAAGTATTCTTGAATTATAGCGAACTACAATTTTAAATCCAATTTAAATTGTATCCAATACTAATTCATATTTAATTCCAAATTAAATAATTACACTTATTTATGTGCCTTAAAGACTTAGATTCAAAATCCAATCTTAATGGGTCTCAAAGGCCCAATTAGTATCAAATACTATTTAATTAAAGTCCAATAGGCTTTTAATTAATTCTTTAGGCTTGGGCTTTCGGCCAAAATGGATATAACCCATAATACCTAGGCCCATTAGGAATCACCCTATGCCATAGAATCAATTTTGGCCCATTAGGCCCAATTAAATTATTAAAGGCCCAATAATCATATTTTGGACTTTATGGAAATGGTTTAGGCCCAAATATAATCCAAGACTAAAATTTGGCCCAACCAAGTCCATTAGCCCAAATACAACAATTAAATTAATACAACATTCCAAATTATATATTAATTCAATTAAAGTGCAATCACCATAATTAATTAATTAACCTTATGTTTCCAAAATATTAATTTAATCTAATTAATCATGCCTAATTCCCACATTCATGTCCAACACAAAATTGGGGCAAAATCAATTCTATAACATGCTTCACATCTCACGACAATACATGAAATTAACATCCAATTTTGATTTCAATTTAATTAAATCAACAATTAATATTCAATTTCATGTGAATCAACATATCCAATTGTTTAATTCAAAAATTAACCATGAGCTTCCTAGGGTAATTTTCGGCCAAGCATGGATTTTGGGGATTTTTTATCTAATCAATTTATCACAAATCCAATGATATACAAATCTAATTCAACATCATATAAACTCAACCAAATCATCAATTTAGGCAAAATCAAGCTCCAAGCCAAAAATCCCAAATTAAATTCCATTAACCCTAGAAATTAAATCAAGCTTAGATCTCGCTCTGATACCATTGTTAGTGTCCTAGACATGCCATGTGATCTCTAAGCGTGATAATTGTGTGAATTAATCAAGAAAGTTGCGGAATACTTACATTGATCGAATTTAGGATTTCAAAACATTCCATGGATGTTGAAGCTTCCAATCTTATGGGTGAGTATCCCTATCACCATGATTTGACTCCCATATGTGCTAACAAGAACAAATGGAACAAATTTTATCTCCCAATGAAAAATAAATTTGCCCGAGAGAGAGAAAAGAGGGAAGCAATCGGCCAAGCTGATCAAATTAGAGGCCAATCGGCCTAGCATAATTTTGGAGGCCATTCGGCCTTTGCTCATTTTGGAGGCCATTCGGCGTTTACTCATTATTTTGGCCAATTATGGCTTAAAGCAAAAGGAAAACCTGAAATTTCTTCTCGTCTCCAAAAACTAAAATATAAGCTTTTCGGCCTATATGAAGAAAAATGAGTAATCAATGCTTTAGTTCCTTTTCAACCTTTTAAAGCAAATGTCAGAGGCAAATGGCCTCTCGGCCAAAAGCATTTAATGATCATTCGGCCAAATGCATTGAAGAGAGAGAGATTAATTTCCAAAATTAAATGTATTGAGTGTTTTTCACGATTCCACCAAAACCCATCACTCATATCTATCACAAAAATGACTAATGATGTAAGTGAAGTGGGTCCCACTTTAAATTCAAAATTCAAGTGGACTTGCTCAACACTCTTCAGGCTCGGGTTTGTTTATTTCGAATAAACGAATTTTCCGTCACGACATAATTAAATCCTATTTAATTAAATAATAATACCCAGTAAAATTATTACGAAAATCGCTCGCGAATTAATTCCAAATTAATTCGTTCGCTAAAATTAAAATCCAATTTAATTTCTTGTTGAAATCCAATTTCAATTAATATATCTAATATATTATTTAGCCCAATTAAATAGTAAAATCTAATTTAACTATTAAATTTATTTTACCGATTAATTCCAAATTAATCGCGTTCTCTCTTCTCGACGAATTTAATCCTAGATAAATTCTCGACGCAATTAATCCCAGATTAATTCTTGCCGTAATTAATCCCAGATTAATTTTCTCTCTTAATTAATCCCAGATTAATATTCTCTCTCTTAATTAATCCCTGATTAATATTGTTTGAGTCAAACATCATCGGTGAATCTTTGGGATGCGACCCAAGAGATCCCTGGATATGTTGGCAGTAAATACGGTCATCGGACTATCCGAACACGTGCGTACCCAGTACCACGCACTTACCGATTTACAAGACATGGTTGGCTTCTAGCAAAGCACCGTGCCTACCCAATTCTCCAAAAATATTCTTCTACGGAATACAAGATCTTTGTCAGGCATAGTATACGTAGTATTGCGTATTACGATCCAGTATCGAATGTCACATGCAAGGCCTGGGGCTGGAGTTGTGTCGACCCCGTACGAAGCATATATCGGATCTCTGGTACCTAGTCTCTATAATCGGATAATCATGACCTAGTCATATTATCCTGATGACTGCAATATATAAGAGTACCAGTTCCGTATCCTACGTGATCATCATCTCCATATGACTGAAGTGATACTTCCATCTTGACATTACACCAAATACACTACGTTTCTCAATATACCCAGAAGAGGCGTACACAGAACCTGTTAAAGCCCCGGACGACCAAAACCAAAGTATATTGATTGTCGCAAGTATTAGCGATGCAAGTCTCAGGTTAAGACCAAATACACCTACCCTGATTCAGACTCCCATAGACACATAGTCATACTACCAATGGGATTCCGATGGGTCTATCTAGAGCGAAGCTGTTTCCATACCATCGGTAAACAGAACCTCCTATTACACTTGCATGAGTATCCAATACCCAAATATATGAGAATTATGTTGTTACGCTTCTATAACACGCACAAGTGTAATACTAGCCTATTCCGCATTATCGATGTCCAGTCTCGATAATACTACGACTAGGGATATTTAATGATTAAACCTTTGTGGATTAATACTGTCTCATATCTTATTAATCCGGAACTAATTATAAGGACTTTTATCATTTATATATCCAGGTAATCCAGTTACAAATGATAAAAGAGCAATTTCCTTTGTCACATAGTTAATTTGTACAACAACACCATGTTCTGTACAAATAGTGATGTTATGGGTCATAATTGTCCAACACTAACAAAAACTTTCCAAGGACATTCTTCAAAGTAACCCAACACCCCCACTTTAGAACAAGTTAATTCATTCATTCACAATCAAATTATCACACTTCCACCCTTCTATCATCATCATATCCTATACCAATATACCATCATCAAAGCAACCCTTTAATCTCTTAAACCTCAATTTATTCAAAATCTAGGATTTACATAAATTTGGATATTTTCTTAATATAATTAGTTTCCTAGTTTATTATCCATCTAAATATAATCCCTAATATGCCAATACCGCTAACATAACATCACTTAATCAAAACCCCACAATTCAAGTTTTGGGTCAAGATTCCTTACCCCAATCTTTCACCAATCAAGCCTTCTAAGCTTTCTATTCCTCTTCCTGGCTTGTTGTGTGTTTATTTCCATATGCTTATTCTTTATTTTAGGTTAGAGAATGAATTCTCTTCTTCCTTTTCATTTTTTCTTCTCTCTTCTTTCCTTTCCATGTTTCTTCTTTTTTGTTTCTCTTTTTGAAGATGCAAGAATAGTAGCCTTTTTATACTAGGCGCTATTAACTCACTTACCTCTTCTTGATTTGTTTAGTCTCTTCTAGAGAAGTCTAGGGGCTTTGAGGAATATTTATGGTTATTGATCCATCATAAAAAAAATGTTGGGCCTGGGTTTGGAGAGTAATTTCCTTATTTATGTCTTATTTTCGTGCCTACACATAGAGTCCGCGAAAATCACCAAATTTGACCTAGTTCTTTTCACAATTCGGAAAAATATTCTACGCAAAACTTGTAGATCACGGTCTTAGGTTTCTGAAGATATAAAATTCATAAAACACAGAGTTTGTATGAGAAAGTTATGGCCCAAATACTATGAGATGACTGGAGTGAAACATCGTACAATTTTGTATCGTAAATTCGAAGAATTTACCGATTATCCCCAATGTCATTTCATGAGTGTATATGTATCCAAACATAATTTATATTATGTAATAATCATCCCATAATGTAATAGTAGTCGGGATTTCCGGTCGTAATAATTTTTTTATTTTGATATGTGCCATGGCGGAAAATTTTAAAGGGGGAGGGAAAAGGTTTTGTTAATTTTAAAAATTAATAATCCTAAGTATAAAAGAAAATTTGATTTTTTTTGCCCAAGCCTCTCATTCTTGACCCTAGCCACCATCTTCTTCTTCTAAGAATTCTCTAAAGTGTTGAGAAAAGAAAAAGAATAACAAAAGAAAAAGAAAACAAGTGTGATACTTGATCTCTAAAGAGTTTAGAGATAAGATTGTGAGTATAACCCACCTTTCTTTCTGTTGGTTGAGAGACACGGCACAGAAGTCCTTTTGGTGTTGAACTAAAATCCATCTTCAACCTTTTCTACATTGACCCACTGCAGTGAGCACTCCTTTTGCTCATTGTTGCATATTGTGTAGTGATAACGGGGCCCGGTTTGTTTGGGTTTTGATCCAGAATTTTTAGGAAACTTTAAGGGTGTTTGGGGCTGTGTTGTGGATTTTTTTAGCTGAAATATCAGACCTAAAACACAGCAGCAACTGAATCAAACAAGGGCTGATTTGGGCAATAAGATGGGAGGATTTCGGATCCAAAACAGACCAAACTTTCACTGCTGTTCGGGGGCTGTTCCGGGGCTGAAATTTTATCCAAAACTGAAATAAATTTTCAGTGTTGGTGTTGGTAACTTTTGGATTTTTGGTGAGAACGGCAGAAAAAATTTTCTTGTTGGATCTGGGTGTCTAACGTGTTTCCACTGCGCTAGGAAAATGGTTCTTACAATTGACATCGAGAGCAAATGTTGAAAAGTGTTCTTAACCCTTCTCTTTTGGTTTAAAGTTACTGTTTTTATATATTTATATGAGTTATAAATATTAATATGCTTGTTTAGATGATTAGGCACAAAATAATATTCATGAGATGAATAGTTGTTGTTGTTTCATGTGATGAATGGAAATTTACATTGGTCGTAAATTTTTCCGGCTCTTATTTTATGTTGGTTTTATTTTTAGGATGTAAGGCCATAATGCCATTCTTTATAAATGTTGTAATTTAGTTTCCCAATGTAAAGTTTCTATTTTTTTTTTTGTAAATAGTAGCACGATTTGAGCAAACACCACATTGGAGCAAGATTTGAAGACCAAGGGATGCCTTGGGATTTTTTGTACTAACTAGATTAGTATTGGGAAAATAAGAGCCCGGTCAATGCAAAATAAATTTTTATATTGTATGTGTGTTTTATTCGAAATGTTTTACTAACATGTCATATAACTTAGGGTGCCTACTCTTACATTTTCACATGCCATAACATGCTTTGGATGCATATACATTCTAGATATAAAATAAGATTTTATGTGATTTAAAATGGTTAAATTAGAATATGGTATGTATGGAAAATGATTAATTGGATGAATTGATTTTATAGTTTAAAATTGGAAACTCTAATATAATGGGCTTAATAAGTGCATGATAAATTCCATTGGTATATAGGATGGAAACCCGGTCATAAATTCCATAGTCGATTCTGAATGGATGGTAATATGATCTGCACTTTGGATACAACTCCACGTACCATTGAATTTTATAGAACACTTAGATTAATTAAATGGTTTAATTAAAATTTTGACCACTTTAGAATTTTCTAAATTTTAAATTAGTTAGTGTTCTAATATTTTAAGAGTTAAAATATAATAGGTCACTAATACTACTCCAATTAAATTAGTTTAATTGAGTAAAATAATTAGTAGAGAATAATGGATATTAGTGAGTTAAATTTTAAGGTCACTAACAGTGTACTAGTGTAAATGAGAGTTATGGTTTAGCCGCCATAAATATATTCACACTAGTAAATTAAAATATTAGATATTTTAAAATAGAAACCTTAATTTTTAAAATAGTGAGTGGAGAGGGATATACGACACTATATCCCTCGATCTCCATTGTTAGTCCGAAAATGTGAGATTCAAAAGGCGTCTCGAGACAGCTTTGTTTTCGTCCCCATACGGATGGTGTCCATTTTGGGTCAATATCAAGTTTGAATTCCGAGAGGATAAAAACTATAAATGTATCTGGTGGACTCACCTACCCTACGACGGCACTTCACTAGTTGAGTCCAAGGGTTCCGAAACGACAAGTCACACTCACAAATGGATGATTAAATATTAATCAAAATTCCTTGATCAAATCAAGCGGTGGTTAGTTAATATAGGAATAAGAGTTATTCTCGTATATATTAATCAATTGAGATTGTCTCGATCTATTATGCAAATACTTGACCTACCCAACGACAACACTTATATGTGGGATGATAGATTTTTGTGGCATAGTAATTCTCTTATGTTTCTAATTCATTATTCATTATTCATGGTTCATGCATAATGTTTAATTTTATCCTAAAATATTTGATAATTTTAATATGCGATGAATGAATGTTAAATGCATGTTTATTTTATTTTTCAGCCATGGTTTCTTCAATTATTTCCATTCTCTCTAATGATAAATTAACGGGAGAAAACTATGTTAAGTGGAATAGTAACATGAACACTATCTTGGTATGTGAAGACCTAAAGTTTGTCATAACGGAGGAGTGTCTTCCCGAGCTGGCCAGAAATGCTGGCCATGTTATGCGCGATGCCTACCAAAAATGGGTCGAGGCTAATGAGAAGGCCCGCTGCTACTTCCTAGCAGAGATGTCTGAGGTTCTTGTTGCAAAGCTTGAGTCTATGGCTACATCATCTCAGATGATGTAGTCATTATAGGGCATGTTCGAGCAAACTTCAGAGCATCAACGTCATGAGGCCATGGTCTCAGCGATGACTACTAGGATGAAGAATGAGACATCAGTCAGAGAGCACGTATAGAGGATAATGACCTACCTCAATACAGCCGAAACCGATGGCGCTCGTATTGATGAGTAGAGCCAGGTGACCATGATCATGGGAACTCTTCTGAAGAGTTTCCTGTAGTTTAAAAGCAACTATGTTATGAACAAGTTGACTTTTACTTTAACCCAGTTGCTAAATGAGCTCACTCATTACGAGTTCATGCTTGTGGATCCTCGTAAGCCCAGTGCCGAGGTAAATGTTGCCGAGTGTTCTAAATCTACAAAGATTAAGAAGAAAGGAACTAGAAAGGCTAAGACAAAACCTATCAAGAATAAGAAGAACAAGAAAGGCTTCAAGGATGCCAAGCCCAAGGGAAAATGTTTCCACTGCAGCAAGGACATGCATTGGAAATGGAACTGTCCTAAATACCTTGAGGAGCTGAAAGAGAAGAAGGCTACAGGTAAATACGATTTATTTGTTATCGAATCTTTATTAGTAGAGGATGATAAATCTGCATGGATTGTTGATTCTGGAGCTAGTAACCATGTTTTTTCTTCTTTGCAGCTACTTGACACATGGAGGGACCTTGCTGAAGGTGACTACACTATGAGGGTCGGGACATGGGATGTCGTTTCACCAAGAGCAGTGTGAGTTTGTAGTTTAAGTTTTTCAAATAATAGTTATTTAAATTTGAACAATGTGTTATTTATTCTTGGGTTTCGCAGGAATTTGATTTCTTTTTCAAAACTTTAAGATGATGGCTTTTCCGTTTCGTTTAATAATAATTTTGTTATTATTGGAAGAAACGTATTAACCACTCTCACTGCTCAACACTGAAATGTTCAAGGTTGAGAAACCTAAAACAAAACAGCAAAATATTTCTCACGATGAAACATATCTGTGACATCTTAGACTTGGTCATATCAGCCTTGACCAGATAGATAGGTTGATAAAGAACGGAGCCTTAAACCAGTTAAAGCTCAGGAAGTTTTACAAAAGTGAGGTTGGTGTAGCAATCCCGACCAATAGCTACATACATTGGGGACATGTTTTTGTGTGTAGCTGGGGAAGTTTTACATAGATATGGAGTTCACTCATTCTTGCGAGAATTAGAAGAGTATCTTCCTTAAGGGTTGATTCGGTAATTGAAAGGTTAGAGCACTCAAGTCTTTCTATTACGAATAGAAAGATTAACATTCATAATGGTTATGAATAAATCTTTCATTAGAGAATCAAAGGTACTTAAGGTAAAAATAATTAAAGGGGCATAACTGACATTATGACCCGGCTCTAATTACGAGATAATCGTGAAGGGCCAATCCATATTTAATGACTATATCGATGGACACCGACGTAGTTTGGCTTAATTTATCTATCTGCAACAATGAGAGTGCAGCTTCGGGATTTTATTGGAATAATCCGGAGTTAATAATTCAGAATATTTAATCAAGAGCTTAATTAATATTCTGAGATTATTGGAGCTCGGAACCGTAGGTCCATTTTTCCCCGTGCTAGCTCGATATACTATAGTATATTAAGTATAATTGGATAGTCCGATTATATACTCACATATGTAAATGTTATTAATATAATTAATAATATTATTTTGTCACACTTTAAACTATATGTTAAATTTAATATATAGTTTTTATAATTATATGATAGTTAATTACATGTTATTTAATTATATATAATATAATTAAATAAAGGTTATGTTTATAATTTCCAAATTTGGGTTTTGGAAACTCTTGGATATAATTTAGAAGTTACACCTTTTAAAAGGTGTTAACCTTTTATTTTTTGTAACATCTTTTCCATAATGGAAATAAATATTGATGTTACAAAATTTTTTTATTTTGACATTTGCCTTGGCCGAAAATTCTAAAGGTGGAGGGTAAGGGTTTTGTTAATTTTGGAAATTAATAACACTAAGTATAAAAAGAAAATTTGATTTTCTTTTGCCCAAGCCTCTCATTCCAAACCCTAGCCACCATCATCTTCTTCTAACAATTCTCTCAAGTGTTGAGAAAATAAAAAGAAGAACAAAAACAAAAGAAAAAGAAAACAAGGGTGACACTTGATCTCTAAAGAGTTTAGAGATAAGATTATGAGTGTAGCCTACCCTGATTTCTATTGGTTGAGAGACTTAGCACGTGATGAATGGTAAATGTATCACTTTTTCCCACTTATTTGACCTAATAGTTTGTATAGTTTCTTGAGTTTTGTGAATATTTTGATGTGTTTTTTGTTATTTTGTAGATAAATAAAATTTCAGGACATTCTGGAGGTGATTTGGAACCAAAAAGGACACAAAAGGGTAAAATGGTAATTTGGCACGTCGCGCGCCTAACATGCGCCGCTCCATGCTAACATGCATCGGGGACACGTGTCAGAATATGAGAAGTTTGACTTTGCTAACGTGTGTCGTGCCACGTTTCAACATCGCAGCCCATCTGCTAATGTGCGCCGTGCCACGTGTCATCATCCTATGGTGCCGATAATCGCCATCGCCACGTGTTAGCCACGTCAGCAGAAGACCGAGTCAATATTGCCACATCACTGTCACATCATCATCAGCCAATCATAGCATGCCACGTGTCACAATCCTACGATGCTGACAATCGTTATCACCATATGTCGCCACGTCACTGCCATGTTAGCTCAATTATTGAATTAATCATCCAAAATGCCACATCATCAGATAAGAATCTCGACGGAACCAATCAGAGCGTGACACGTGTCCGCGTCGCGACGCAAGAACAACTTGCGCGTCGCGACGCAGAGAACTTATTGACGTTTATAAATTCAGCTCGAAATTTCAGTTTCAGATGTACCTTCCTCTCTGAATTCTCTGATGTAAATAAAGAGTTTGTATCTAGTTTTCTTTTAATTTCAGTTTTGTAATTAATTTTTATTTACTTTCTATAATAGTAATTTACTTTCTTTACTTTTTCAGTTTTTACTATTCAGCTATGGGAGGTAACTTCCCCCTGCTATGGTGAAAGGTAAAATTTTTATTACTTCTATTTAGATTAATCTCCCTTAATTATAATATATTCACTACTTAAAATTTGACTTAACAAGGATACCGCTATATTGGTCGGTTGGTAATCAATTATAAATAGGTTTTAATTTGACTAAGCAATGATACCGCCTGGTTGGTCGGTGGGTAATTTACCGCCTATATGGCTGGTTTATGGACAAATATTGATATCGCCTTTCTGGTAGGTCGGACTTAATTTGACTTAATCAGGTTACCGCCTATATGGATGGTTGGTAATGTTATCACAAGTTAATATATTATATTAATGGAGATATCTAAAATAGTAGTGGTAAAAGTAGATCCTTTAACTCTAGCATTTTATTTTATTTTATTGTAATTTTACTTTTCAGTATTTACTTTACCGCATTTACTTTTCAGCATTTTACGTTATGTCTTTTATTTTTAAGTTTTTACTAGCCCTAGTTATGTGTCGGAACAAAGTTAGTTATCTGGGGTTGTGATGAATTTTATTATCACCGGTTTATAAGGGGTTATTTTACAGTTTGAGTAATTTAAAGGTTTACTTATTAAGTCTTACGCTTAATGCGTCTTGTTAACTGGCCACTAATAAGATTGATCTGGTAAATCTAAAATAAACTTGACAAATGAATTTTAGGTTTCAGCCTTAGATTTAATAGCATACGATCTTCCTTGAGGATAGATAACCCTTTAATAGATTTCCTTACAGGATAGACATATACCTGTCGGACGGGGGTAACCACAACTGGAACTTAATCTGAATGAATCCAGGTAATTTGGTTGATATAGACATATGGTTCAATTGGGTTATACTGGATATTTGCATCTGACCGTCGATAGAGGCTTTTGCATAATTTCGTGTTCCAGGTTAGTAAACCGATATATTACACAAACATTAAATAACCACTTCATCTTTAAAATGATATTGGAAGAAATCACAACCCTGGATAGTTTTATAAATTTGAATTTTCCTCAACCTACTTTTGCGTAATTTTATTCACTTGTTTTTAAATTTAAAGTCATCACCCAATCAATCAATCAATCTGTTAGATACTAGTAATCATTTGGCCTTATAAAAATTAATAGCTTAGGTTTTAAGTCCTCGTGGGATCGATACTTTTTATACTACTTGAACGATACGTGCGTTTACGTATTACGCGTGTGATTTCGCACCGGTCAATTTTTTGGCGCCGTTGCCGGGGACTTATTTATCTTTCACTATTAGTTTTGAGGTTAGATACCTTTACTTGTATCTAATTTCTTTTTACTTATTGTTTTTATTTTCTTGTGTTTCAGGTTCTCAGAAACTACATGAGGCGAACCAGAAGTTTTGAACTCCGACTGCTTGACCCAGAAATTGAAAGAACCATCAGACAGTTGAGAATGGAAAGGCGAGAAGGCCAAGAAGCTTTAGTCAACATGGAACATGAACCTTTGGAAGTTGCACCACCAATACCCATTCGAGACAGAACCATTCCGGTGGTCGACGGCTTCATTTCCTGTATTGAACTTCCTTCTTTACCAGCAAATGCGTGTGACATGAAAACATGCATTCAGATGATTCAGCAGTCAGTACAGTTTGGGGGGAAAGCAACTGAAGATCCTAATACCCACATCAGCAACTTCCTGGAAGTTTGTGGCACTTTCAATTACAACCAAGAAGATGAAGAAGCAATGAGACTGCGGGTTTTTCCATACTCCTTGAAAGACAGAGCTAAAGCTTGGGTACATTCACTACTAGCAGGTTCCATCACAACTTGGAACACTTTAGCCACCAAATTTCTTGCAAAGTACTTTCCACCAGCCAGAACTAGAAAACTGAGGAATGATCACATCATTTGTGCAACAAGACTCGGAAACTCTCTACGAAGCTTGGGAAAGGTACAAAGATTTGCTTTGGAAATGTCCTCACCATGAGATTCAAAAATGGCTTCAAGTCCAAACTTTCTATAATGGACTTTCTGGACTGATGAGAATCACAATTGATGCTGCTGCTGAAGGAGCTTTGATGGCAAATGGAGAAGATCAAGCCTGGGACCTAATCGAAGAAATGGCCAACAATAATTCCTTGTGGCCAACAGAAAGGAGCATGATCCAAAGAATTGCAGGAATTTATGAAGTTGGAGCCAATACAGCAGTCAACACCAAGCTGTATCAGATATGAAAATTCATGGAGACTCTTACCACTGGAGCCAAAAGTTCACCATATGAAGGAGCACCAAAACCAAACCAACTTGAAGAAACGGTGAATTTTGTCAATAATTTCAATAGACAGGGGAACAATCCATATTCCAACACCTACAACCCAGGGTGGAGGAATCATCCAAATTTCTCATGGAGCAACAATTCAGGGCAAAAGAATTATCCACCACCCGGATTCCAACAACAACAGAACAAAGGCCAGGAGCAGGCAAATGAACCAGAAATAGCGGAAGTGCTGACTCAGGGAAAAAAATATGATGCTATGTTTCAGAGCCAATCTGCCTCTATCAAAGCACTGGATAATCAAATTGGACAACTGGCCAATGCCCAGAGTTACAGACCGCCAAGAAATCTTCCCAGCAACACAGAACCGAATCCAAGGAACCGAGAGAAGGAGCAATGTCAAGCCATTACCTTGAAAAGTGGTACTAAAATCAACAAAGATGTTGTAATCAAGGCAACCAAAGAAGAAGTTCCAAAAGATGCAGTTCCACAGATAAAGGAAAAAGAAGCAAAGGAAAAATATCAAGAAAAATTCACTCTACCTCCACCTTTTCCTCAGCGTCTTCAGAAAAATAAACTAGACAACAGTTTTATCGATTTCCTGGAGGTGTTCAAAAAGCTGCACATCAACATCCTATTTGCAGAAGCATTGGAAGAAATGCCCAGCTATGTAAAATCCATGAAAGACATTCTTTCACGAAAAATGAGATTGGGAGACTACGAGACAGTAGCATTAACGGAAGAATGCAGTGTCATTATTCAGAGGAAACTTCCCCTGAAGTTGAAATATCCTGGCAGTTTCAAAGTCTCATGCACCAATGGAGAAAATTACATCGGTAAGGCTTTATGTGATTTAGGTGCAAGTGTTAATTTGATGCATTTTCTATTTATAGGAAACTGCAAATTGGAGAAGCAATGCCTACCTTAGTCTCTCTACAACTTGCTGATAGGACACTCGCATTTCCAAGAGGTGTTGTTGAAGATGTGCTGGTCAAAGTCGACAAACTCATTCTCCCAGCAGATTTCATTATCCTTGAGATGAAGGAAGACAAAGATATTCCTATCATTCTTGGGAGACCATTCTTGGCTACAGGTCGAACTGTGATTGATGTACAAAAAAGAGAACTAACCATGAAAGTTCAGGACCAAGAAGTTACCTTCAATGTTTCCAAAGCCATGAAATTCCCGAGTGAAGAAAAGGAGGAAGAATATTTCAGAATTGATATTATTGATAGTCTCATCCAAGATACTGATACAATTTCCAAGGACAAACTTGAAGCTTGCATCACCAACATGACTGACAGGAAGCTAGATGCTGAAATTATGAATATATCAACTATCTTGACAAGCCATTTCGTTTCAAATCAACACCACCAATTGAAAGTCTGGAACTCCCAAAGAAAGATCGAATCAAGCCTTCGATTGAAGAACCACCACAGCTGGAGCTTAAGTTACTTCTGAGCCATCTCAGTTATGCATTTCTTGGAAACTCTTCTGAATTACCTGTTATTATTTATTCTTCTCTAAGATTGGAGCAGGAAGAAAAGTTACTGAGAGTGTTACGAGAGCACAAGAAAGCCATTGGCTGGATTATAGCAGACATTCGAGGCATTAGTCCATCATTTTGCATGCACAAGATTCTGATGAATGATGAGTACAAACCCACAGTGGAGCATCAATGGAGACTCAATCCAATCATGAAGGAAGTCGTGAAGAAAGAAATCATCAAATGGTTGGATGCTGGTATCATCTACCTCATCTCAGATAGCACTTGGGTGAGTCCTATGCAGTGTGTGCCAAAGAAAAGAGGAATCATTATAGTCACAAATGAAAAGAATGAGCTAATTCCTACAAGAACAGTGACTGGATGGAGAGTATGCATGGACTACCGAAAGCTGAACAAAGCCATGAGAAATGACCATTTTTCGCTGCCATTCATTGATCAAATGCTGGACAGACTGGCGGGACATGAGTTCTATTGCTTTCTGGATGGATATTCAGGGTACAATCAGATTGCTATCGCCCCAGAAGATCAGGAGAAAACCACATTTTACATATCCCTATGGTACTTTTGCTTTCCGCAGGATGCCATTTGGATTATGTAACGCCCCTACCACTTTTCAGCGTTGCATGATGGCCATCTTCTCAGACATGTTGGAGCAGAGTATGGAGGTATTCATGGATGATTTTTCTGTGTTTGGAGACTCTTTTGACCACTGCTTGCAAAATCTGGAAAATGTGTTACAAAGGTGCGAAGATACAAACCTGGTACTCAACTGGGAGAAATGCCACTTCATGGTGCATGAAGACATTGTTCTTGGACATCGAATCTCACAAAATGGAATCGAGGTAGACAAAGCAAAGATTGAAACAATTGAAAAACTACCTCCGTCGACATCAATCAAAGGGATTCGGAGCTTTCTTGGATATGCTGGTTTTTACAGGAGATTTATCAAATACTTTTCCAAAATTGCAAAACCTCTTTGCAATCTTCTAGAGAAGGATGTGCCTTTCAACTTCACCAAAGAATTCCATGAAGCTTTTGAGATCTTAAAACAGAAGCTGGTTTCTGCTCCCATCATTATAGCATCAAACTGGACCCTTCTATTCGAGGTGATGTGCGATGCTAGTGATTTTGATGTAGGTGCAGTTTTGGGACAACGCAAAGAAAAGATTTTCCACACCATTTATTATTCCAGCAGAACTCTGAATGAAGCTCAACTCAACTACACCACCACTGATAAGGAGTTGCTCACAGTTGTGTTCGCTTTTGACAAATTCCGCTCTTATCTGATGGGTCCCAAAGTAATGGTCTAAACAGATCATTCATCAATGAAATATCTAATCGCGAAGAAAGATGCCAAACCCAGATTGATTCGTTGGATACTTCTTCTGCAAGAATTTGACGTGGAGATTCAAGATAGGAAAGGGACAGAAAATCAAGTGGCAGATCACTTATCGAGGCTCGAGAATGGAGAAACATCTGGCAAAGAACTTTCAATCAAAGAAAATTTTCCAGATGAACAGTTGTTTGCCATGAAACAGCAGGATTCCCCTTGGTATGCTGACTATGTCAACTTCATTGTATCAAGAAAATGGCCGTTGGAATAGACAACTCAGCAAAAGAGGAAGTTTTTCAAAGAAGTCAAGCACTATGTCTGGGATGAGCCGTACCTATTCAAACGCTATGCTGATCAACTACTGAGACGGTGTGTTCCACATGAGGAAGTCAACAATGTTTTGCAACATTGTCATTCATCACCATATGGCAGACACTTCAGCGGAAACAAAACTGCAGCCAAAGTCCTACAATCAGGTTTGTTCTGGCCCACTTTTTTTAAAGATGCTTACTTGTTTTCTCTTCAATATGACAGGTGCCAGAGAACAAGAAATATTTCAAGGAGAAATGAAGGACCTCTGCAAAATATTCTGGAAGTGGAGATATTCGATGTGTGGGGTATTGATTTTATGGGACCCTTTGTTCCATCATTCAGAAACATGTACATACTGGTTTCTGTAGACTACGTCTCCAAATTGGTTGAAGCAATTGCACTGCCATCCAATGATTCAAAAATGGTGATCAAGTTTCTTAAAAATAATATTTTCACTCGGTTCGGAACACCTCGTGTAATTATCAGTGATGGTGGCACACATTTCTACAACATATACTTTGATGCACTCCTATCCAAATACAGAGTTACTCATAAGGTTGAAGTTTCAAATTGGGAGATCAAAAGAATCTTGGAGAGAACCGTGGGATCAACAAGGAGGGACTGGTCTACAAAACTGGATGATGCATTATGGGCCTATCGAACAGCTTTCAAGACACCCATTGGTATGTCCCCATATCGAATAGTGTTTGGAAAAGCATGCCATCTTCCAGTTGAGCTTGAACACAAGACATATTGGGCACTGAAGAAGTTGAATCTTGATCCACAAGCTGCAGGAGAGAAACGACTTCACCAACTCAACGAATTGGAGGAGTTTCATCTACAAGCTTATGAGAATGCCAGATTGTACAAAGAAAAGACCAAGAAATGGCATGACCGAAAAATAGTGCACAGACAGTTGGAACCAAGGCAACAGGTGTTGTTGTACAACTCGAGGTTGAAACTTTTCCCTGGAAAGTTGAAATCAAGGTGGTCAGGTCCATTTGTGATCACTCAGGTTTTTCCATATGGAGCTGTTGAGTTACTGGATCCCAACATCAACAACACATTCAAAGTTAACAGTCAGCGTGTCAAGCACTACTGGGGAGAATCATTTGAGCGAGAAAAAGAAAGTGTCACACTTTCAGATCCATCATAACGTTTGAGAAGTAATGTCTAGCTGACGACGTTAAACTTAGCGCTCGCAGGGAGGCAACCCATGCAATTTGTGTATATATTGTGATCTGGTGTGTTTTATTTTTATGTGTTTAATTTTTGCAGGTAAAGTCATTTCACGATGGAAGAAGCTCTCGCAAATCTTCACAAGCAATTTCCTTCTCTCCCTCAAAAATCTCTGATGAAAGTCTACAAAGCTCGCTTGGAATGAATGAGTCTAATGATGATCAAAGGTATTCCAACTGACATTCATTGGATAATCGAAGCACGGGTCCGATTAGTAGGTGAGTACTATGATTCTTATAATTCTTATTTGCCTGGTTTTGGAAGAAGCACATATGCAAAGAAACGCAGAGCTAAGCAAATGGGTGTTTGTTACAAATGTGCACGCTGAAATTGCAATACTCATTGTCGTTCTTTAGGAATGGTGTCTGATAATCGCGAAGATAAAATTAAATTCATTAGGGATGGCTTGAGTAAGGAGTCTTTAGATGATATATCTTCGACTCTTGAGACGCATCCCAGTTGATATGTTGATATAGCCATCCGCAAATTACATACATAATTCCAAAAAGAAAGACAACAGTTAAGTCTCGGGAATCTGACTCAAAAAGACCATGTTTGCCAATTTATAAGAAAATTAGATGGAAGCTTGTCCCTGACGCATAGACGTCAATCAAGCTGTAAATTATTATAAATATTATATCTCTTTGTGTTTTCCTAATAATTGTGATTTGTTTTTTTATTTTCCTTATTTTCTCCGACAGGATCCAGATCTTTTTGACTATCACGATTTATTTTACTGTTTAACTAATAATTGTCATTTGGCAGGTACTAGTGCTATTATTTTACTCACCCTTTTCAGGTGTTATAAATTCAACTCATTATTGCACTTTTGAAGACATCCAGAGTAAAACATGAAAGCCATTTCAAGAAGACGAGTTGAAAACATCTGTGTGTTTTGCGGTACTAGTGTAAGCCACAATACGTAGCAGCAGCACATGAATTGGGACGAGTCATAGCTGATAAGAATATGCACCTAGTATATGGCGGAGGCAATCTTGGACTAATGTGGATTGTTTCAAAGGCCGTACAGGATGGAGGAATTCAAGTTCTGGGAATCATCCCAAAACCCTTGGCAAAGGCAGATCTTATAGGATCATCAAACGGATAAGAACTGATCGTACCAGGTATGTCTGAACGACTGGTAGAAATGATTAACCGTGCTGATGCTTTTATTGCTTTGCCAGGTGGCTTGGGTATAATAGAGGAAATCTTTACAGTACTATCTTGGGCGAACTTGAACATACACCAGAAACCAATTGGACTGATCAACGCAGATGGATTTTATGATTTTCTTTGTGTATATCTTGATGATGCCCGGAGAAATGGGTTCGTGTCAAAACCTTTAAAAGAACTCATCTTTACTGCCAGAATTGTCCATGATTTAATTGACCAAATCTTAGCCTTTGAACCACAAATTGACCCTATCATTTCCAAGATAAAATGGTCTGATGATGATCGTGGTAAGAAGCGTCGGATAAATCTGGATCTTAACCTTTAAATTTCCCATTTAGATGTAGAATTCCAGCTAACCAGGTACTATCTTCTATACTCTTCTTCTACTGTTTAAGAGATTGAGGACAATGTCTCATTTAGGTTTGGGGCTGGGGAATAGTTGTAGTATTTTTTTGTTTTTATTTTTAGTCCAATTTTTTTCGAAAAATACAAAAAAAAAATTGAAAAATTTTACAAAAAATCAAAAAAATATTTTGTGTTTTTAATTTGATTAATTAAGTGAAATTGGTAAGAGATAGATATGTAAGGAGTTTCCACTTCTGAGACGTATCTTAAACCTATTTCGGAACAAGTTAATTTTTGTTTATTTCCTTTTAAATTATTTAATTTGTGAATTCTCTATAATATTGACTAAAATGGATCTTCATATGCTCAGTTGGTAGGTATTATCAACATGCATGGTAACATACAGACATGAGCTATAATTGAAAAGTTTTTAATATTTAGTGCTCTAGTTTAATTGAAGGAAGCATATATGAGAAGTGATAGAGTTAAAAAAACGTTTGAGATCCGAGTTATTAAGTCTGTAAGGGTGTGTTAACACCTAGTGCCCTAAAGCCAACTGGTTTGGGAGTCACTGGCCCAAAGCTCGCTACATGAATCAATGATGTTGCAAAAATATATATATATCTGAAGTCTGAGTAATTAAGTCTGTAGGGGTGTCTTAACACCTGGTGCCCTAAAGCCAACTGGTTTAGGAGTCACTGGCCTAAAGCTCGCTACATAGACATAAGATATTGTATATAAATAAATAAAAAGAAAAAAATCAGAAAAAATCAGAAAAAATCAGAAAAATTATTCCATTACTGCAAAAAGGTGTGAATTCTAATAAAATTTTAGGACAAAAATATTACTCTCTTATCAACTGCACTTGTGACTGTTGTGGTAAAAAATGAGTTGATTAATATTTTGTTTGTTGTGTATATAGAGAATGGTAAATATAATCGGAGAATTTACTTATTCAGAAATTTAGAAAGAAAGAAAACAACTAGTGATTTGGAGTAGAAGTTTCACCTGATTAGTCACTAACTTCTTTATTCTATTTTCTCTTGTCTTTTTGCTTTTGTGTGCATTAGTTTTACTATCTTTTTACTTTTATAAAATGTTTGTGGGTATCATTGCTGTAAACCTTCACGAGACTACAACTCGTCCACTAGGGACACCTAGGGGTTTAAAGGCTTGTTGCATACGCTAAATGCAACCGTGATCCCTACGAAAGTGGCTTAGTTAAATTTTATTTTAAAGATGTTTATGTTATTTTATTCTGTGTTTTGCTCGAGGACTAGCAAAATGTTAGGTTTGAGGGTGTGATGAGTGGTAAATGTATCATTTTTCTCACTCATTTGACCTAATATTTTGTATAGTTTCTTGAGTTTTGTGAATATTTTGATGTGTTTTGTGTTATTTTGTAGATAAATAAAGTTTCAGGACATTCTGGAGGTGATTTGGAGCAAAAAATGACACAAAAGGGCAAAATAGTAATTTGGCGCGTCGCGACGCCTAACATGCGCCGCTCCATGCTAACATGCGCTGGGGACACGTGTCAGAATCTGAGAAGTTTGACTTTGCTAATGTGCGTCGTGCCACGTGTCAATATCACAACCCATCTGCTAACGTGCGTCGTGCCACGTGTCATCATCCTATAGTACCGACAATCTCCATCGCCATGTCTCGCCACATTCACCCCACGTGTCAGCCATGTCATCACCACGTCAATAGAAGACCGAGTCAACATTGTCATATCACTGCCATGTCATCATCAGACAATCATAGTGCGCCACGTGTCACAATCCTACGGTGCCGACAATCGCTATCGCCACGTGTCACCATGTCATTGCCACGTCACTGCCTTGTCAGCTTAATTATTGAATTAATCATCCAAAATTCCACGTCATCGGATAAGAATCTCGGCGGAACCAATCAGAGCGTGACACGTGTCCACGTCGCGACGCAATAACAACTTGCGCGTCGGGACGCGGAGACCTTATTGACGCCTATAAATGCAGCTCGAAATTTCAATTTCAGATGTACCTTCCTCTATGAATTCTCTGATGTAAATAAGGATTTTATATCTAGTTTTCTTTTAATTTCAGTTTTGTAATTAATTTTTATTTACTTTATGTAATAGTAATTTACTTTCTTTACTTTTTCAGTTTTTACTATTCAGCTATGAGGAGGTAACTTCCCCTTGCTAGGGTGAAAGGTAAAACTTTTATTACTGCTATTTAGATTAATCTCCCTTAATTATAATATATTCACTACTTAAAATTTGACTTAACAAGGATACCGCTATATTGGTCGGTTGGTAATCAATTATAAACTGGTTTTAATTTGACTAAGCAAGGATACCGCCTGGTTGGTCGGTTGGTAATTTACTGCCTATATGGCTGGTTTATGGACAAATATTGATACCACCTTTATGGCAGGTCGGACTTAATTTGACTTAATCAGGTTACCGCCTATATGGCTGGTTGGTAATGTTATCACAAGTTAATATATTATATTAAGAGAGATATCTAAAATAGTAGAGGTAAAAATAGATCCTTTAACCCTAGCATTTTATTTTATTTTATTGTAATTTTACTTTTCAGTATTTACTTTACCGCATTTACTTTTTAGCATTTTACTTTATGTCTTTTATTTTTAATTTTTTATTAGCCCTAGTTATGTGTCGGAACTAAGTTAGTTATTTGGGGTTGTGATGAATTTTAATATCACCGGTTTATAAAGGGTTATTTTACAGTTTGGGTAATTTAAAGATTTACTTATTAAGTCTTAAGCTTAATGCGTCTTATTAACTGGCCACTAATAAGATTGATCTGGTAAATCTAAAATAAACTTGACAAAAGAATTTTAGGTTTCAGCCTTAGATTTAATAGTCTACGATCTTCCTTGAGGATAGATAAACCTTTAATAGATTTCCTTACAGGATAGACATATACCTGTCGGGCGGGGGTAACCACAATTGGAACTTAATCTTAATGAATCCAGGTAATTTGGTTGACATACACATATGGTTCAATTGGGTTATACTGGGTATTAGAATCTGACCAACGATAGGGGCTTTTTGCATAATTTCGTGTTCCAGGTTAGTAAACCGATATATTACACAAACATTAAATAACCATTTCATCTTTTAAATGATATTGGAAAAAATCACAACCCTGGATAGTTTTATAAATTTTAATTTTCCTCAACCTACTTTTGCATAATTTTATTCACTTGTTTTTAAATTTAAAGTCATCACCCAATCAATCAATCAATCTGTTAGATACTAGTAATCATTTGCCTCATAAAAATTAATAGCTTAAGTTTTAAGTCTTCGTGGGATCGATACTTTTTATACTACTTGAATGATATGTGCGCTTGCGTATTACACGTGTGATTTTGCACTGATCAGAACGGAAGTCCTTTTGGTGTTGAACCAAAATCCATCTTCATCCTTTTCTACCACGGCAGTGAGCACTCCTTTTGCTCACTGCCGCATTTTGTGTAGTGATATCAGGGCTCGGTTTGTTTGGGTTTTGATCCATAATTTTTAGGGAACTTTAAGGGGTGTTTTGGGACTTTGTTGGGGCTTTTTTTGGTTGAAAAATTAGACCTGAAACACAGCAGCAACTGACTCAAACAAGGGCTGATTTGGGCAGTGAGCTCGGTGTATTTCGGGTCCAAAACTGTCCAAACTTTCACTGTTGTTCGGGGGCTGTTCCGGGGCTGAAATTTTATCCAAAACATAAACAAAATTTCAGTTTTGGTGTTAGTACTTTCTTCTTTTTGGTGAGAAGGACAGAAAATTTTCTAGTCCGATTGGGGTGCCTAACGTGTTTCTATTGCGCTAGGAAAGTAATTCCTACATATATGATTATCCTTAACATTCACTTTAAATAGATATAATGTCACAGTGTTTGTAAAAATATTAACATTTTATTTTAAGTGTGTTAATTAGCTTATTTTATAAAATTGGTTGATGATGCATATGGAGTGGGTTTGGATAAGGCCTAACATAATTTTGGATATGACATAAAAGATTATATTATACCTACTTTATATGTAATTCAGTTTTAGTATCTAATAGATTAATTATTTTACTATTGACAACAAAATAATAAATAAATAATAAATTTTTTTAAATATATATTACAAAATTAAAAAAAAAACTAAAATTTTAAAATAATAATAATTGCAAATGAAGAAATAAAAGAAGTCATAATTAAAATTATTTAAGAAATAAATATTTTTAAAAAATAATTGTTATAAATAAATATTTAAAAAATTAAAAAATCTTTTTGAAATAATTATTTAAAATATTTTTAGGTAAATATTACAAAAATATTGAAGTAAATATTTAATATGAAAAATGAATAAATTATTTTACATATTAAAAATAAAAAATGAATTAATTATTATACATATTAAAAAATTAAAGATAAAACATTAATAAGGATATAATATTTGAAGTTTATGTTTCTGTTAAGATAGAAGGTAAATAATCCAAATTCCACCACTCGAAGGAAATTGAATTCTCATATAATTCAAATTTGTTCTCAATTTATATAATCAAAGAATATCGCCAGTTAAGGTTGTGATTGAAATGGGTGTTCACATTTTTGAATCAACTCGCGACTCGATGCAACCCGACCTTACCAGTTAGGGTTTCAAATCCGACCCGACCCGACCCAATAAATTTTTATTATTTTTCTAAAAATTTTATTATGTCTAAAAATTTTATTATTATTTTTTAAAGTTTTTACTATTATTTCAGTTGTTTATTACTTTTATTGTCTTGAAATTTTATATGTATGATAAATTTTTACACATAAAATATCTAATATTTATGTCACAAAATAATTAGTACATAAAAAAAATTTCTATTTATCAGGTTTGCAATCTCAAATTTCCGGTTCGGGTTCGGCGACCTGTGTGACCCGACCCGATCGGGTTTCGTAAAATTTTAAAAAAATTCATCCCGACTCGTGAACACTCTAAGTAACCGAGGTACCTTGATATGTCCCATATTTTCCACACTACTACTTAACGTGGCAGCACTTCAGTGGCAAATAAAATAAACAAAATAAAATAAAGAAAGAAAGCCTCTTGGGTCCCTAATTTTTCTCATGATGTCCGGTCAAGTCCTTGATTTTTTCATAATACCTCATCAAGTCCTTATCATTAAAAACTAATGATAACAAATCCATT
Source organism: Zanthoxylum bungeanum (assembly GCA_019454045.1). NCBI lineage: Eukaryota > Viridiplantae > Streptophyta > Magnoliopsida > Sapindales > Rutaceae > Zanthoxylum > Zanthoxylum bungeanum. The sequence continues at coordinate 22,563 of SKCR01039305.1, read as the reverse complement.
TATTTTGCTATTTTCCATTTTTACTCTATATTTATAAATAAAAAGGTGATATAAGCAATTATAGGTATACATAATAAATTTTTTTTTTCTTGTTCGTTTTTCCCCTCTCAATTTCTCCTCTCTGTAATTTTTTTCTCCAACATGTTCATGATTCAGTCAGTTGGTCTCAAAGTAGAACCATTAATTTTTTCTAATATATTTTTCATTCAAAATTCTTATATTTATTTAAAAAAAATATTATTTTCTTTTTTATGGGGTTGGAACACAAGTGTTGGCGGCTGTTTAATGATTAATATTAAAAAGTGCACATTTATTAAAAGAAAAATTAATCATTTTACACTTGTAGTTTTATTAATCACCTTAATTTAGCATATTCGTAAAATAATAATTAAATTTATGTTTTATATATTTTTATTGTGATTTTTATTTCTTATGTAGGTGAAATAATATTTTGGATGCATAACTAGAAAAATGGACATGGTAATTGGATTTTGAAGGCTAAAAACTTGAAAGGGCGTTCTGACAATGTACAGATTTGGAAATTCCAACCCTTGGTAAATTTCGTATTTTGGCCATAAATTTTTACTCTGATATCATATTGAGGCGTTTCTAGTTCCAGATGAAAGAATAGCCAAATATCTACAACTTTGATATTTACAAGATTTTCTAGTTCTGACGTTTTCAAGGCCGAAATTGATGAAAAATTCAAAAGGTATTATATGTAATATTTAAAGACAAAAACAAGAAGAAATATATATATATATATATATATATATATATATATATATATATATATATGAAAGGTGGGAAATGACATTCATATTTCGGTGGATTGTCTTTTTTCACAAATCATGCAATTTTTTAATTTGAAAATTACATGATTTGTGAAGAGTGAGGGTGATGAGTTCCCCTATTATAAATAGAGGTGTTCAGCACCTTAGAAATTCAGCCTGCTCCATGATTTTCCTCTGAAAATTTGTTAGTTCTAGCTCTTGTGTTTTTTTTTTTATTTTTGTAAAGCTTTCTTGAAATTTCTTTTTTCTTTTTTTAGTAAAACATTATGAGTGTTTTTATTCAAAATATAAGTAGCTAATTTCTTCATACTGGGGTAGATATAAGCTTTTAATATGAAAATATAGATTAATCTCACTTATATTATAATATATAAATTATAATATAATGATTATTATTTAATTTAAATTTGGATTAATTATTGACAAACTTTGTTACCGCCTATATGACTGGTTTTAATTATTTGGCATAATTGAGTACCTAACTGGATTTGTTATAGACAAAAGTTATTACCGCCTTTATGCCTGGTTTTATATATTTTGGCACAATTAATTTCTGAAATAAATTAAAAGTGAGATTTCTAAATTTGAAATATTAAAAGTGGATCCCCTAGCCCCAATATTTTATTTTATTATTACAGTCCAATTTAAAATTTTCAATCACTTCAAACAATTCAATCTTTTTCTTTTCACTCAAATTATTATTTTATCCTATTAAATCTATTCCATGTGGATCGACTCTGGACTTACCGGGTTATTTTATTACTTCGACACTCTTATACTTGGGAGTAAAGAACTACTTTTTGAGCATGTCAAGTTTTTAGCGCCGTTGTCGGGGAATATAATTTAGCAAATAGAATAATAATTTAGCATCTTGTATTTTTTTTCTTTTATTTCCTTGTATTTTTTTTTTTTTTTTCTCTTATTTTTATTTTCTGTATCTTAATTTTTTTAATCATTACATTTGTTTTTTTTTTGGTCATTTATTTTAATGTTTTCTTTCTTTCTTTTCACTTGTTTATTATTTTCTTTTTGTAAGTATTGTATTTACATTTTAAAATTTTAGCATATAGTTTGCATTTAGGTTGCATGAAACACTGGTCTCGATCATCTAACAATAGATTAAATTGAGAGTCTCGATCACTTTCATCGTCAATAAAAATCGTTGAGAACCAAAATGAAAAGCCACTTGTCCGAGTTGAAAATCCAGTTGATCAGGAAGAGAACAAGTCTCAGCATTGCGATCTTAATCATCCTAGGACACTTAGACAATTAATGAATCCCACTAGGACAAGATCAACATCTTGCATTGTTTCCCCCAGATGCATCACGTTTTAATTTTAAACCAGGTGTCATCCAACTTTTACCCATATTATGCGGTCTAGAATCAGAAAATCCTTATCAACACTTCAGGGAATTTGAAGAGGTATGTAACACTTACATAAACCAAAATTGCAGCGTGAATATAATTCGACTCAAGTTTTTTCCTTTTTCTTTAATGGATAAAGCTAAAATTTGGCTGCAGAACCTTAGGTCAGGATCCATCAGAACATGGGATGATTTGCAAGAGCATTTTCTGAAAAAAAAATTATTTCCCCATATAGGACAAACGCCTTTAAGAGGAGAATCACAACTTTCACAGAAAAGTCGGGGGAAACACTTTACTATTGTTGGGAGATATTTATAGAGATGTTGGATGTTTGTCCACACATGGGTTTGAAACATGGACGCTAGTTTCCTAATTCTACGAGGGTTTAACACTCCAAGGTAGGAAATAATCTGTAATGGCGAGTTTAGAGACAAAAATCCCGATGATGTACTAGATTACTTATAGCACATAACAGAGAATGCATAACAATGGGATACAGTTGGCACTTATGAGTCACCTGTAAAACCACAGTCATCTGTTAGAGGTATGTTTAACCTTAGGGAAGACCATGATATTTCTGCTAAATATTCATCTCTAGCTAAAAAAGTTGAGGCATTAGAAATGAGGAAGAGTGATCATGTCAAGTCAATTCAAGAAGTCACATGTCAAATCTGTAATTCAAATGAACATGTCACACAAGTTTGCTCAATCTTGACAGCCCTACAAGAATGTCTCTATGACCAAGTCAGTTCTATAAACACTTTCAATAGACCAAATCCAAACCCATACTCCCAAACCTACAATTTTGGTTGGAAAACCCATCCAAACATCAATTGGATGAATGATAACCAATCAAAACTATCGCAACAACCTCCCATAGTACACCAGAAATTCCACAACTCCCAGAATTATGCACCATATGTCCCACCGCCTAAGAAAACCCTTGAGGATACCTTGCATGCATTCATTGAAAAATAGGAATCCATCAATAAACAAAATATGCAAACATTGATTTATCTAAAAGATACTTACTTCAAAATCATATATGCACTGACCATTAATGAGAAAGGAAAGTTTCCTGCATAACCACAGTCAAATCCCAAGAGTCATCAAAACCCTTACGAGGGTAGTTATGGTAGTCAACACATAGACCAACTCAAATATTTTATTACTCTTCGCAGTGGTAAGGTCATCCACAGACCTATTCTTGAACCTTGCGAAGCTGAAAATAAATCAGATTCAGAGGGTAAGGAATTGGTTGATGAACCATTACCTATCTTTGATGATAATAATTTTTCTCATACACCTTCATTTCCTCAAGCATTAAAAATAAAGAAATTGAATCATTCCCCAGAGATATATGAAATATTCAAACAGGTAACGGTCAATATTCCTTTGTTGGATGCCATTCAACAGATACCATCTTATGCCAAATTTTTGAAAGACTTGTGTACCGTTAAAAGAAAACACAGATAAGAAAGAAAAGTTTTCTAAATAAGCAGGTAAGTTCCATTCTCTCAACCAATAATGCATTAAAATACAAAGACCCTGGTTGTCCAACCATTTCATGTATGATTGGAAATCAAAAAATTGAACATGTTTTGCTTGATCTTGAAGCCAATGTCAATTTGCTTCCATTTTCGGTTTACCAATAACTTAATATTGGTGAGTTAAAACCAACCTTAACTACTCTTTTACTTGTTGATAGATCAGTCAAGGTACCGAAATGAATCGGTGAAGACGTGTTATTTCGAGTCGATAAATTCATATATCATGTAGATTTTATTGTCTTAACCTGTAGCAGATAGTTACAAGTGTATTCATGTAATACATGGTCGCCAAATTTTAGCAACATCTAATGCTTTAATTAATTGCAGGAATGAATTTATCATTTGGAAATATGACGTTGGAGCTTAATGTTTTTAATATGTGCAAACAACCATACGATTAGGACAGTGAAGACGAGAGCATGGAACTAATTGAACCAATTGTGGAGGAATATATTCAGGGGAATTTATTTGATCCTACAGAAATTTGTACAACTAATTTTCTTAAATCAAGGACGCAATTAGATTCAGATATTTCTAATGAATTTTCTTTACATGATTCTACAAATGTACTGAAAGACAATGGATGGAAACAAAATTTTGAGGAACTAGGAACACTTGAAAAAGAGAAACATGAAGAAGCACCCAAAATTGGAATTAAAGGCTTTGCCTGAAGGATTGAAATATACATTTCTTAGAGATAAACAAACTTACCCGGTGGTAATTTCTAATTTTTGTTACAAGTAATCAATAAGGTAAGTTGCTAAATGTGTTGAGAGAACATAAATAAGGAAATGGATGGACTTTAAAAGATATAAAAGACATTAATCATTTAAAATATACACGTAAAATATATTTTAAAGATAATATCATGACACATCGACCACCCAAAAAAAATGTTAAACCTTTACAAGAAAAAAATGGTTAAAACATGAGTCATTAAATTGCTTGATTCATTCATCTCTTACATACCTAGTTTCCAGAAAAGCACTTATGCTAAGAAACATAGAGCTAAACAATTAGGTGTTTGTTATAATTGCACAGACTGGATGTGCAACACTCGTTGTCGTTCATTATGAATGATGTCTAATAGTCGATAAGAAAAAAATCAATCCAATAAAGATGACTTGAGTAAGGAGCCATTAGATAATATATCATTGACTATTGAGACGCATCTTAATGGATTTGTGTAACAACTAGCCAGATACATAATGCTACCGGAAGGAGACATGATTGATTCATCTCCATAAGCCTCTAAATTTATAAAAATCTGGCATGATGTATTCTAAAATTGGACAACCTGGATATCAGTCCAGCATCAAAACGAACCTGAAATAAACATCATATATCAAAATGGACCTCAGGTCCACACCAACACATCAAAATCATCACCTAAGTTCTGTGCCCATATCATCAATGAACACTCAAGGGCTTTATGCCCACAACATCATAAACAATCAAAATATTTACATAATATATATATAAATAGCGTGTTCAGCACGACAACCAAAATAATAATCATTTATCCTAAACTTCTAAAACTTCTCCCATGACACTTGCGATAGTGACTGCCGCTTGGGTGATCCACGTCTCGAGCATGACTTCAAAAACTGAAATGGTTGACCCATCTAATAGCCAACCTGCAAAACTAGAAAACTGGTTTGGTGTGAATTATAAGAACTCAGTGAGTAACCATGTTAGTACTACAAACAGAACATACATGTCAATCACATTAGAAATTTTTTAGAATTATCAAGTTATTATGCGTTTTAGAATCATCAGGTTTCTATTATCTCTTAAACTTTACCCATCTTAAATTTTCATATTTACATGTCATTACAATGAACAGTCATTCAAAGCACACAGAGTATGGATTCAAAATCACAAGGTACATCACATAACATCGGAACTATTTCAATACTGAAACATAAGGTCACATATTAATACTTATCAAATAAATATCTTTGAAATATAATCAAATCGGTAAATCCAACAAACTTCCTTCTATTCGGTTACAACTAACTCTAATACCAAAACTCTTTTATTCAATACCAAAATAATATTTCTTTAGCCTTCTTTAACCACGATAACTTTACAATAGCCTAACACTCGGAGTTTATATACATTTACACATACCGTAGCACACTTCTCTTATATACATGTAAATACAATTTCAGAATTTTCACACATATATATACATACCAATATTACTTAGCAAACACGCATAATATCCTCTGACATTCACATCGGTTTCAAATCATCCATTCATTTCGCATAAGCATAAACAATCTATACATATCACAAGTTCTATCATACACATACAGATGCTCAGACATATTCACAATCATCATGCAAGTAACCACGAAGCACACATAACAATTGATACATCAAAATTCACATCATCCAACAATACATACATACGGATGACTTATACATATAATGCTCGTACCAGACTCATTACCTATTTTAGAATAGGTATGAGAAGAATTCTGTCCTAACAGATTTCTTAACCAGCTCAGCTACTACACCACAAAATCATTAGCCGATTAAATATATAAACATGCATACATATCACGTGTCACAAACTCATCATACGATTTCTCATACACAAACATATACATGGCAAACATTGCTTTATTATTCAAAATCGTCATACACATACGTATATATATCAAACATATGAACCCATTACTTCGAATTCTGATACTATGACTGACCGGTGTGTAATCACACACGTATAACGCAAGCGCGCATATCGTTCAAGTAGTATAAAAAGTATCGATCCCATGAGGACTTAATTCCTAAGCTATTAATTTATGAAGTCAAATTTTTACAAGTATATAATGAATTGGTTGTTTGTTTGGAATGGTGACTTTAAATTAAACTAAGTAAATAAAATGGTGCGGAAGTAAATTAAGTGAAATTTAATATTAAGAAACTATCCAGGGTTGTGAATCTTTCCATATCTTTTTAAAGATGAAGTGGTTATTTTACGTTTGTGTAATATATCGGTTTATTAACTTGAAACACAAAATTATGCAAAATCCTATTCCGATGGTCAGATACAAATACGTAGTGTAACTTAATTAATCATATTCCTATGTCAACCAAGTTACCTAAATTCATTAAGATTAAGTTCCAATTATGGCTAACCCCGCCCGACAGGTATATTCCTATCCTGTAAGGAAATTTATTAAATGGTTATCTATCCTCAAGGAAGATCGTGGACTATTGAGTTTAGGGTTTAAACCTAAAATCACTTTTCCTAGTTCATTTTAAGTTTTACCAAATCAATCTTATTAATGGCCATTTAACAAGAAGTATTAAGCTTAAGACTCAATAAATAAACCTTTATATTACCCAAATTGTAAAATAACCCATTATTAACCGGTGATATTGGAATTCATCACAACCCCAGATAACAGACTTAGTTACGACGCATATCTAAGGCTAGTAAAAGCTTAAATAAAATCAAATACATAAAGTAAATGCTGAAATTAAATAAAGTAAATGCTGGAAAGTAAATACTGGAAATTAAAAATGTAAAAGTACAATAAAAGAAAATGATGGGGGTTAAAGGATTCACTTTTATCACTACTATTTTAGATATCTCCCTTAATATAATATATTAACTTTGCGTGATATTACCAACCAGCCATATAGGCGGTATCCTGATTAAGTCAAATTAATAATTAATTACCAACCGACCAATCAGGCGGTATCCTCATTATGTCAGGTTAAAACTAATTCCAATAATTACCAACCGACCATAAGACGGTATCCTCATTAAGTCATGTTTTAAATAGTTTATATATTATAATTAAGGGAGATTAATCTAAATATTAGTAATGAAAGATTTACCTTTAACCCCAGCAAGGGGGAGTTACCTCCTCATTACTGAAAAGTAAAAACTGAAAAGTAAAGAAAGGAAAGTACTATTGCGTAAAAGTAAATTGCAGAAAATAAAGATTGAAAGGTAAAGAAAAGAAAGTGCAAATGAGAAAATTATTTACTGAAAGTTGTAAATAAACAAACAAGATACAATCTTCTTAGTATTCTTAAGGAATTACATAGAAGAAAGCATGAATTCAAATCTGAAATTTGGCCTTCTATTTATAGGCAGTAGTTGGCACACGCGTCGCGATGCGCCGTGATTTGCGGTGCAAATTACGGAGACGGCGACACGTGGCAGGGCTCAGTGATTGATTCAATAATTATGCTGACGTGGCGACCATTGAATTATTATGCTGACTTCATTGATGACGTATGTGCTGACATGGTGCTGACGTGGCGATGATGATTATCGCCATCATATGATGATGACGCGTGTCCGGTGCATGTTAGCATGATTTGTTGTGATGTTGACGCGTGGCAGGCGCACGTTAGCAGATTCGGTGCACATTAGTAGACGACGCATTTTAGAAAAACTTCTCTGATTGGTCCACGTGTCCCCGTGTACGTTAGCAGACTCCGGCGCACGTTAGTGATCGTGACATAGGTTGCGTGTCGCGACGCGCCAAATGACAGTTTTGCCATTTTTGTCCTTTTTTTACTATTTTGGCCCTGAATTGCTTCCAGAGAGTCCTGGAACTTTATTTATCTACAAAATAAGACAAAACACATCAAAATATACACAAAACTCAAGAAACTATACAAAACATTAGGTCAAATGAGTGGGAAATAGTGATACATTTACCACTTATCACACCCCCAAACCTAACATTTTGCTAGTCCTCGAGCAAAACAACAAGATAAAATAACATAAACATCTTTAAAATAAAATTTAGCTAAGCCACTTTCGTAGGGATCACGGTTGCATTTAGCGTATGCAACAAGCCTTTAAACCTATAGGTGTCCATATGGGACGAGTTGTAGTCTCGTGAGGGCTTTGTTGGGTTTCTAGGTTAATCCCAAGATCATATTAAGCATAGAAATAGAATGAATACGCAAAGAAGAGTGGCGGAAACACACTTACATTGAACGGATTTGGATGTGATGATCAACAAAAATATTTCCTCATTGTAGAAGCTCACGGCCAAGGTTGATTTTGTTGATGATGTTGAACGAGCTCCAAGCTTTAAATGGATCCCAAGCTCTTAGATTGGTTTCCCTAACACCTTGTATCGATTCCTTGTTTGTGCTAGCAAAAGATGAAAGAAAATCAAGCTTCCTTTCCTCTTTGGAGAGTCACGGCAATGGCAAGGATTTGGGAGAGAAAGTTTTTTCTTTTGTTTGCAATTTGTTTTCTAAAAACATTATGAAAAACAATTACCAAACATTGGTATAACCTTTCCAAAAAGTCAAAACCAATTTTGGCTCCAAAATGGCATTAAATACCCACACCAACCAACATCATGAATAGTGACTGCATGTCACTCACCAAAAAAGTGACTTGACATCTATCACTAAAGTGACGAGTGATGTGACTCGCGATGTGACTTGTGGCCGCACTTGATTCAAAATCGGAGTGGCGTCGCAAACACATTCCGGGCTCGGTTTCGTTAATTCCGAATTAACGAGTTTTCCATTGTATCGTAATTAAATCAAATTTAATTAAATAATCATGCCTAGTAAAATTACTATTCACGTCGCTTGCAAATTAATTCTAAATCAATTCGTTAGCCCGAATTAAAATCTAATTTTAATTCCGCGTCGAAATCCAATTTTGTATAATATATCGAATATATTATTTTATCGATTAATTCCAAATTAACCGCTCTCTATCTTCAAATAGTACTTTATCCTAGATAAAGTCTCTCCGCTATTAATCCCAGATTAATAAAGTTCGAATCATACGTCATGGGTGAATCTTCGGGAAGTGTCCCAAGAGATCCATGGATATGTTGACAGTAAATTCGGTTGTCGGACTATCCGAACACGTACGTACCTTGTACTACGTTCTTACCAATTTACGAGAGAAGGTTGGCTTCTAGCAAAGCGCCATGCCTACCTAATTCTCCAGAAATATTCTTAATGGAATATATAATCTATGTCAGGCGTAGTATACGTAGTATTGTGTATCTCGTGATCCAGTATCGGATGTCACATGCAAGGCCTGAGGCTGGAATAGTGTCTGCCCCGTACGAAGCATATATCGGATCACTAGCAACTAGTCTCTTTATTATCGGATAATCATGACCTAGTCATATTATCCCGACGGTTGCAACCTTTTAGAGAACCAATTTTGTATCCCTGCGTGACCATCATCTCCATATGACTGAAGTGATACTTCCGTCTTGACATCACATCCAATACACTACGATTCTCAATAAACCCAGAAGAGGCGTACACAGAACCTGTTAAAGTCCTGGACGTCCAAAACCAAAGCGTATTGATTGTCACAAGTACTAGCGATGCAAGTCTCAGGTTAAAACCAAATACACCTACCCTGATGCGGACTCCCATAGAAAGATAGTCATACTACCAATGGGATTCCGAGGGGTCTATCCAGAACGAAGCTGTTTTCCGTACCATTGGTAAAACACAACCTCCTACCACACTTGCATAAGTATCCAATACTTAAATAGTTGAGAACTATGCTGTTACGCTTCCATAACACGCACAAGTGCGATACTAGTCTATTCCGCATTATCGATGTCCAGTCTCGATAATACTACGACTAGGGATATTTAATGATTAAACCGTCGTGGATTGATATTGTCTCATATCATCTCAATCCGGAACTAATCATAAGGACTTTCATCATTCACACATTTAAGTAATCTAATTACGAAATGATAAAAGGCAATTTCTATGGCTACATAATTAATTTGTACAAAAACACAATGTCTTTTACAAATAGTGACGCTTTGGGTCATAATTGTCCAACAATCTCCCACTTAGCCTATAGCCAGTCACTCAAGCATCTAACACCTGAACTATGTACATGTCGCTCAAACTTTTGATGAGGAATGGCTTTCGTCAGCGGATCTGCAATGTTGTCTTCTGATGCGACCTTCTCGATCTTCACATCGCCACGATGTATGATCTCATGAATTAGATGGAAACGTCGAAGAACATGCTTGGATCGTTTATGAGACCGCGGTTCCTTAGCCTGCGCTATAGCCCCGTTATTATCACAATACAATGGAACAGGCTCAGCTGCTAAAGGAACTACTCCTAATCCAATTAGGAATTTTGGGATCCAAACTGCCTCCTTTGCTGCTTCAGCTGCAGCGATATACTCCGCTTCTGTTGTTGAATCGGCAACAGTCTCTTGCTTGGAAGATTTCCAGCTCACTGCTCCGTTATTCAAACAAAACACGTACCCAGATTGCGACTTACAGTCGTCTTTATTGATTTGGAAACTTGCATCGGTAAACCCAGTTACCTCAAGTTCTCCATCTCCATAGATTAAGAAAACATCATTAGTTCGTTTAAGATACTTAAGGATATTCTTAACCGTAATCCAGTGACCTTCACCTAGATCGGCCTGATAGCGACTACACATGCTCAAAGCATAGGAGACATAAGGTCGCGTACATATCATGGCATACATGATCGATCCGACTGTCGAGGCGAACGGTATCCGACTCATGTTGTCTCTCTCATCTTGAGTTTTAGGACACATGTCCTTATATAGAGTGACGCCATGTGATACTGGCAAAAGTCCCCTCTTGGACTGATCCATGTTGAATCTCCTCAACACTTTGTCAATGTACGTGCTCTGGGATAGTCCAAGCAGCTTTCTAGATCTATCCCGGTAGATCTTTATTCCCAGAATAAAGGCTGGTACTCCCAGATCTTTCATGGAGAATTTTAATGAAAGCCAAGCTTTCACCGATGTTAACATGGGAATGTCATTGCCCATAAGCAATACATCGTCAACATAAAGGACAATGAAAGTCAGTGCGCTCCCACTAACCTTCTTGTATACACAATGATCATCTTTGTTTTGAATGAAATCATATTCTTTTATGATCTCATCAAAACGTTGGTTCCAAGAACGCGACGCTTGCTTCAGTCCATAAATGGACCGATTTAACTTGCAAACCTTGTTCGCATGTTTAGGCACGACAAAACCGTCAGGCTGTTGCATATAAACATCCTCCAACAGGTTTCCGTTAAGAAAGTGGTTTTGAAGTCCATATGCCATATCTCGTAATCGAAATATGCAGCAATAGCAAGCATTATCCGAATGGATTTAATCATGGCAACGGGTGAGAAAGTTTCATCGTAATCGACACCATGTCGTTGACGATACCCCTTTGCTACAAGCCTAGCTTTGAACGTTTGTACGTTTCCATCCATGTCGGTCTTCTTCTTGAAGATCCATTTGCAACCAATAGGCTTTACGCCTTCTGGTACATCAACCAGTGTCCAAACTTGGTTGGTATACATGGAATCCATTTCGAAATTCATGGCATCTTGCCATAAAACGGAGTCGATACCTTGTATCGCTTCCTCATACATAGCCGGCTCGTCTTCCTCAATGAGATTGATATCTACATGAGGTGGGATCAGAAACCCATACCTCTCAGGTTGTTTTCTGACTCTCTCCGACCTACGTGGTCCTTGTGTATTTGAAGATTGTGGTACAGCTTCATCCCTGATGAACTGTTCATGTTCCGTTGAGGATTCTATACCAGGAACAGTATCACTTCGATTTTCATCGAGTTCTACTTTCCTCCCACTTATCACTACATTTAGGAATTCATTCTCAAGGAAAACCGCATGTAGAGCAACAAAAACTTTGTTCTCTCGTGGGTGATAGAAGTAATATCCTTTGGTTTCCCTAGGATATCCCACAAAAAGGCATTTATCCGATTTGGGTTCTAGTTTGGTACCTTCCAAACGTTTGACGTATGCCCAGCAACCCCAAATCTTCAAGAATGAGAAACCCGGTTTCTTTCCTGTCCATATCTCATATGGAGTCTGTTGAACAGACTTTGACGGAACCTTATTCAAAATAAGTATTGCACTGTTTAATGCATATCCCCATAAGGAAATAGGTAGCTCAGTGCGACTCATCATAAACCTTACCATGTCTAACAAGGTTCGGTTTCTCCGTTCAGACACACCGTTTAATTGCTGTGTTCCGGGAGGAGTCCACTGTGAAAGAATACCATATTCTTTCAAGTAGTCAAGAAACTCATTGCTCAAGTTTTCGCCACCACGGTCCGACTGTAATGTCTTAATACTTTTACCGGTCTATTTTTCAACTTCGTGTCGAAACTCTTTGAATTTCTCAAAAGTTTCCGACTTGTGTCTCATAAGATACACATAACCATAACGCGATGCATCATCCGTAAAGGTTACGAAGTATTCATATCCACCTCTAGCCTGGCTAGACATGGGCCCACAAACGTCACTATGAACAAGGGCTAACAGTTCGGTGGGTCGAACACCTTTACCGCTAAAAGGTGATTTAGGCATTTTACCTAATAAGCAAGATTCGCAGACGTTATATGAATTTGGATCAAATCCGTCCAAGTACCCACTCTTCGAAAGTGTGGATATGTGAGTCTTGTTTATGTGTCCCAGACGTCAATGCCACATATAAGTTTCATCTTTATGACTTACTTTAAGCCTTTTGTTTGTTACATTTTGAGATTGGTTTATATTCAAAATATAAAGACCATTATTTACAACAGCAGTGCAAATTTCTATATCATTTTTATACATAAAACACCCAGTGTTTCTAAATACAAAAGTGTACCCACATTGGGCTAACATAGATACAGAAATAATATTCCTAGCCAAACTAGGTACATATTAACAGTCTGTAAGTTCAAGTAAATGCCCCGAGGGCAGTTCTAAAACAAAAGTGCCAACGGCCAAAACGGCGATTGGAGTCCCATTTCCAACACGGAGGTCAATCTCTCCTGAAGCCAGTCTCCTGCTAATCCGCAGATCCTGCACATCAGTACAAATATGAGTACCACAACCAGAATCAAAAATCCAATTTTTAAAGCTAGAAGTAGTCATGTTTATTTCTATAACAAACATACCTGAGGCCGATGCCTTGCCCGCCTTTATCTCCTTTTGGAGCGCCTTGTACTCGCGGCAGTCACGCTTCCAGTGACCCCGCTTCCCGCACTGGAGGCATACATCCTGAGACTTATCCTTAGGCTTCCCAGAAGCCTTTGACGCTTTGCCTTTGCCTTTGCCTTTGCCCTTCTTTTTCTTTTTCTTTTTGATACCTCCAGTCGCCTTGGGCCCAGCCTTCGGAGTCCGAGATGTAGAAGCGAAGTGCGCCTCGCGCTTCTTGCCCTTAAGAAGTTCCTTTTCTGCCTCTCGCAGCGTGGACATCAGCTCTCAAAGAGTCTGATCTTGGTTCATCATATTGTAGTTCATGATGAACCCACTCCAAGTGTCGGGGAGAGACTGCAAGATCAAATCTATAGAGGTCTCTATCTGAAAGACAATCCCCATTTGTCCAAGCTGCTCGATATCGACAATCATCTGTGTCACATGATGTTCAACAGATGTACCCTCCGACATCCGAGCGCAGAAGAGCTTCTTCTGTAACTCATATCTTTGCGATCTAAGATTAGATCGGTGTAGATCACTCAACTTCGCCAACATGGTATAGGGATCCAATCCCTTGTTCTGTCGACGGAATTGCTGAGTCATAGCAGCAAGCATGATAGATTGAGCAGTTGCGTTGTCATCACTATGTGTCTTCCAAAGATCTAGCTCGAGCAACTGATCAGATCTGGGCTTAGGCCCAAGAGGTCTCTCTATAGTATATAGCAGCCTCTCGGATCCAAGGAATATCCTTAGATTCATGTCCCAATCGGAAAAGTTAGTGCCGTTGAAGACATTATCGCCCATGATGATGTCCCGGACACTGTTCTTTCCAGCCATTTTAATTGCGATAGTCTAACTATCCAATTAACAATGTAAGGGTACAGTCTAACTGTTACAAGAAAAATAATACAATATTAGTCCAACTAATAAAATAATTTTGACGAAATAATTTGAAAGCGCGTAAAGCTAAGTATTTGAACGAAATTGCAAATTCAATACTAGCCTCCCACTATTTTTCGGTGAGCCTCTAACCCTCTGTGGAGTAATCGAGAAACCTAGTTTCCTAGTGGGCTAGGATCTCGTTAAATAACACACAACCTTGACTTTTTCCAACAAGCTGTATGATATTTAACTAGGTAGATCTCGAAGATCAATTGGATCTCATCCAATTCCTAGATCCGGTAGGTGGACCTCCAAGTCCGAAACATATATAAAATATATATGCCAATATATCCAATATATTTTCCTAACTTTTTCCTCTGAATCAGCTAAGCCTTGGCTTTGGCACAACAAGCTTAATTATTCCAGTTAAGCGGGACCCATTGACCTTGGAAAGCTTCGTAATCAATGTCGATGGACAGGAAGTGTTCTTGACTTTGGCCAACAAATCACAACTTGGACAAGACACCGATATGGAACAAAGCTTTCATGATTCAAACACATCTACAATTGACAAAGGTATTGACTTTGGCCAACAAACCAGTGCCAATTTTGGATCTTGAGTAAGAATCACTCAATGGAAGGAAAACGCTTAATATGTTTTGAGGGTTTTTCGCGTAAATTGGCAACCAATTTATTATCTTTGTTAGGTCTCATCATACACCCTTAAACATGCATTCTAAAAGCATAATAAGGCGCGGAAAGTAAATTAATAATGATATGCGGATGGATATATAACAATTTGTTCCTAGAACAAATCACTCCCTTTCCTCTCCCCGGCTAGCACTATTCTACTTCTACCCAATTACATAATACAATAATAGAAACCTCATCAACATTGAGGGAAATTAGGTGAGAAGAGAATACAAAGAATCAATAAAGAGAGAAGGCTGGACACGCAGGTCCAATTTATAAATTCTAAATTTACAACAATTTCTAAAATTGCCATTTCCCTTCTAATATCCATCTGATATACGCTATTCATTCAACACATCCATGTATTCATTCAAGCATGTTATTCAATCAATCTAATCAAATTACTTAATCTTTGAATATTAGTGATCATCCAATGTTCAAACAATGATTTGATTTTGCGTGAGTCTAACTCGTTTGAGAATAAGTACTCGAAGTACGAATTCTTGAATTATATCGAACTACTTTTTAAATCTAATTTAATTCGTATTCAATACTAATTCATTCATTTAATTCCAAATTAAATAGCTACACTTTTTAATGCGCTTTAACGACTTAGATTCCAAATCTAATCTTAATGGGTCTCAAAGCCCATTTAACATCCAATGTAGTTTAATTAAAAGTCCAATGGGCTTTTAATTGATTTCATAAGGCATGGGCTTTGGTCAATATAGGTCTAACCCAAATACCAAGCCCAATTAAGGAATCACCCTCATTTGCCAAGAAACCAATTTCGGCCCATGAGGCCCAATTAAACTTTTAAAGCCCATTTGTTATATTTGGACTTAATGGAATGATTTAGGTGTTGGTTTCTATTAAGGTCCCAAGATCAATAATAAGCATGAATCAAGTGCGAATACTAATCAACGAAGTTGCGGAATACTCACATCGATCGATTGAGTGATGCGGGAGGCAATGAAATCAACTTTTCTGCTCACTGGTTGCAGTGGACTGCTCGGCAATGGCTGCTACTGGCTCCTCTGTTTTGGCTCGGTTTTGGTCTTTCATCAAGCTCCAAGCTTCGTCGAACGATTCCCGGCTCATGGGTGGACTTCCCTATTACCTTCGCATGTCTCATAAGTGTGCTAGCACTTGTGATTTTGCCATAAAATCCACTCTTGCTTCCCTTCACTGCTCGGTTTTTGGAGCAAAACCAGTGAGCATTTGGCCCCAAGGGCGTGAGAGAGAGGAGATGAGAGAAAGAGAGAATTGTCTTGAGTTTGATTCCAAATTTGTGTATCTTATACACACATTTGAATTTCAAATGCATTTGGAATGAATTTGGCCTTTCAAAAGTCAAACAATTAAAGGCCCCAACCACTTCCATCACTCAATCACATCAATCACAAGTTATCAAGTCACATCACTTAAAGTGACAAGTGATTTGACGCTTGATGCGACTAATGATTTGATGCTTGATTTGACTGGTGTGCAGCACTCGAATTCGAAATGCGAATGCGCTTGCAAATAATCTCAGGCTCGGGTTTGCTAATTCCAAATTAACGAATTTTCCGTTACGTCGTAATTAAATGATTACGCCTAGCGAAATCACTATTCACGTCGCTAACGAATTAATTCTAAATTAATTCGTTCGCCCGAATTAAAATCTAATTTTAATTCCGCGTCGAAATCTAATTTCGTTTAATATATCAAATATATTAATTTATTGATTAATTCCAAATTAATCGTTATCTCTCTTTAATTGATATTTTATCCCAGATAAAATATCTCTGCAATTAATCCCAGATTAATTTTCTCTCTCTTCTAATTAATCCCAGATTAATTTAGAGTGCGAGTCATACGTCATCGGTGAATCTTTGGGAAACGACCCATGAGATCCCCTGGATATGTTGGCAGTAATTCGGTCGTCGGACTATCCGAACACGTAAGTACCAAATACTACGTTTATACCGATTTACAAGACAAGGTTGGCCTCTAGCAAAGCGCCATGCCTATCTAATTCTCCGGAAATATCCTTACATGAATAAATGATCTATATCATGCGTAGTATACGTAGTATTGTATATTTCTGTCCAGTATCGGATGATCACGTGCTAGGCCTGGGGCTGGAATTGTGTCTGCCCCGTACGAAGCACATGTCGGATGTCTGGTAACTAGTCTCTATAATCGGATAAACATGACCTTGTCATGTTTATCCCAATAGTAGGTCATGTTTATCCCGATAGCTGCAGCATTTAAGAGAACCAGTCCCGTATCCTACGTGACCATCATCTCCACTATGACTGGAGTGATACTTCCGTCTTGACATCACACCCAACACACTACGATTCTCAATATACCCAGTATTGGCGTACATAGAACCTGTTAAAGCCCTGGACGACCGTAACCAAAGTATATTGATTGTCGCAAGTATTAGCGGTGCAAGTCTCAGGTTAAGACCAAATACACCTACCCTGATTTCGGACTTCCATAGACACATAGTCATACTACCAATGGAATTCCGAGGGGTCTATCCAGAGCGAAGATGTTTCCCGTACCATCGGTAAAACACAACCTCCTATTACACTTGCATGAGTATCCTATACCCAAATATATGAGAATTATGTCGTTGTGCCCTCACAACGCGCACAAGTGTAATACTAGTCTTTTACATATTTATCGATGTCTAATCTCGATAATACTCTGACTAGGGATATTTAATGATTTATCCTTCGTGGATTGATACTGTCTCATATCATTCTCAGTCCAAGAACAAATCATAGGGACCTCATATCATTTATACATCTAGGTGATCTAATCAAAAATGATAAGAGTGCAATCTCTTTTGTCACATAGTTAATTTGTACAACAACACCATGATCTGTACAAATAGTGACGCTATGGGTCATAATTGTCCAACAATCTCCCACTTGGCCTATAGCCAGTCACTCGAGTGCTTGACACCCGAACCATGTACGGTTGGCTCAAACTGCTGAGAAAAGACTTTCGTCAGTGGATTTACATGATTACCGTCTGATGCGATTTATACGATCATCACATCGCCACGATGTATGATCCGAACGAATCAGATGAATATCGAAGCATGTATCTGGGTCGTTGATGAAACCATTAATTCTTTAACCTGCGCTGACGCCTAGCTCAGCTGCTAACAGAATTATATCTAATCTAATTAGATTTGTTATCGACCCAAATGGCTTCTATTGCCGCCTCAGCTGCAGCAATAACCCGCATTTGTTGTTTATTCGGTAACAGTATCTTGCTTGGAAGATTTCCAGCTCACTGTACCGTTATTCAAACTTTGTAGTACCGTTTGTGACTTATAGTCATTTTATCGGTTTAGGAAACTTGCTACAGTGATCTCAGTCACTTCAAGTTCTCCTTCTCCATAGATTAAGACAACATCCTTAGTTCTCCAAGATACTAACGGATGTTCTTAACATCAATCCAGTGACTATCACTTGGATTGTCCTGTTTGTGAATCCATATGCTCAAAGCGTATGAGACACCAGGTCGCGTACATTTTTCAATGTACGAGTTCTCGGAGAGTTTTATCGAAAGTCAAGCTTTCACCGATTTTATTATGGGAATATCATTTCCAAGAAATGACGTATATTATCATTATTTATAGGACAACCACTGTCAGTGCGCTCCCACTAACCCTCTTATATACACAAGAATCATTTGGTTTTGAATTAAATCATAAATCATTATGATTATATCAAAATGATAATTCCTAGAACCTATGCTTGCTTCAATCCAAACATGGATTGAATGACCTGCAAACCTTGTTTGCTTGTTATGGTACGAAAAAATTGTCAGGATATTGTAAACATCCTCCGAAAGGTTTCATTTTCAAGAAATCGATTTTCCCGTTAAGCTGGCATATTTCATAAATGAAACATGCAGCTTTAGCAAGAATTATCCAAATGGATTTACCGTGGCAACAGGTAAAAGGTTTCGTCGTAATCAACACAATGTTGATAACGATACCTTTCCGCTAAAAGCCTAGCTTTATACGTTGGTATGTTGCATTCCATGTATGTCTTCCTTGAAGACTGAATAGTACCAATAGGCACAATGCCTTGCGGTACATCAACTAGTATCCAAACTTGTTGATATACATGGAATCCATTTTGGATTCATGACACTTTTCCATGATAGGGAGTCGATACCTTGTATCACTTCCTCATATGTAGTCAGTTGGTATACCTCAATAAGATTAACATCTTTATGAGGTGAGATCAGAAACCCATACCCCAGGTTCTTTTCGGACTCTCTCCGACATACGCGGTTCTTGTGTATTCGAAGATTACTGGTAATAGTTTCATCCTTGATGAACTATTTATGTTCCATTAGGAATCGGTGCCAGGAATAGTATTACTCCGATTTTCATCGAGTTTTACTATCCTCTCACTTACCACTGCATATCGGTATTCCTTTTAGGAAAACCGTATGGTGAGCAACAATCTAATTGTTCTCTCGTGAGTTGTATAAGTACTATATTTTGGTATCCTTAGGATAACCTACAATTGGCACTTATCCAATTTGGGTTCTAGTTTGGTATCATCCAAACATATGCCTAGCATACCCAAATTATCAGGAATGTGAAACCCAGTTTCTTTCCTGTTCATATCTAATATGAAATCTGTCAAACAGATTTTATGGAACCTTATTCTAAATAAGTTATTGCACTGTTTAAAGCTTATCCATTGAAGGAACTGGTAGCTCAGAGCGACTCATGATTAACCTTATCATGTCCAACAAGATTCAGTTTATCCGTTCGGACACACCGTCAAACTGACGTGTTCCGGGAGGAGTCCTCATTTGAAAGAATACTATAATCTTTCAAGTATATTAGAAACTTATTGCTTAAGTATTTTCCATTACGGTCTTACCGTGACAGTTTAATACTTTAGCCGATCTGTTTGTCTATTTCGTCTCGAAACTTTAAAAGTTTTCGATTTGTGTTTCAAAAGAAACACATAACCATAACGCGATGCCACATCCGTAAGGTCACAAAATATTCATATCCACATCTAGCCTAACTAGACATGGGCTCACTTGCTTCACTATGAACTAGGGCTAACAGATAGGTGGCATTTACACTTTTACCAAGTAAATAGTGTTTTAGGCATTTTGCCCAATAAACTAGATTCGTAGACTTTATTTGAATGGAATCAAATTAGTCTGCGTACCCACTCTTCAAAAGTGCGGATATACGAGTCTTGTTTAATTGTGTCCCAGACAACAATGCCATTAATTAGTTTCTTCCTGATCAAACCAGTTTGAGCTATTTATTTGTCATGTTATATATTTGAGATTTATTTATATTCAAAATATAAATTCTGTTATTCACATCTAATGTGTTTATCTCAATATTATCTTTATATAATAAAACACTTTAGTGTTCTAGAATATAAAGGTTCACCCGCAACGGGTTAAACACTGATATAAAGATAATGTTTCTAGTCAAACTAGTTACATTATAACAGTTTCCAATTTAGGTACACACCAGAGGGTAGTTCCTAAACTTAGGTATCTACGGTTAAAACAGCGACTTTCATCCCGTTTCCAAATCGCAGATTAATCTCGATTGAAGTTAGTATCATGTTCAAAATAGATTCTTAACATCAATATATATATTAATATCACACTAAGTATCTAAAATCCAATTTTAATACTAGTAGTGAATATATTTATGACAAACATATTTGAAGTCAGAGCCTTGCTCGTTCTTCAATTCCTTCATGTCTGCTTTGTCAAAAATGGCAGTCACGCTTCCGCGATCCCGTTTGCCACATTTAGGCAGAAATTTTGGGATATGTCATTTATCTTCCCAGAAGACTATAATGATTTTGCCTTTGCCAATTTCAACACTCCAGAAGCCTTTGGCCAAGCCTTGGCCTTCTAGAATATTGAAGTAAGGTGCGCCTTGCGCTACCTGCCTAATTGCAAACTTTGACTTTGTCTCCTTGAGAATAGTCATTAACCCTCCAAGAGTTATTTATTGCAATTTAGTACTTCTAAAATCTAAGGATAGATTCTTTGAAGATCCTTCAATTTCACTATCATACTTTAAGGATCTAATCCTTAGTACTGATTCAGAAATTAAGGGAGTCTACTGCGACAAGCTTAATGGATTAAGCACTTAAGTTATCATTACATGATCTTCCAAAGATTATGCTCTACTATTTGCTTAACTCCGGGCTTAGGCATAATATGTTATTTTATCAAATAAAGTAACTTATTATTTTCCAGGACCATCCTGAAATTATTTCCAATTTGAAAATTAAACCATTTAAATACATTTTCCCTAGGATTATGTTTTAAATATCAATCTTTCAATTATATCTTGATTTTAATAGTCCAACTATTTAATCAACGATTTTGGTACTATTTATTATAATGATTACAATAGTCCAACTATTTAATCAACTATAATTTAATAGATTAAAAGCAATTATATTGATTACTATAATCCAATTATAAAATCAACTATAAATGAATAGTTTGAATATAGTCCAACTATTTATTAAAACAACAATTTAAATATTAGTCCAACTAACATTTAATTTATTTGACGAATGATATTTGTTTGAGCGCCTATGGCAAGTAATTAAACGAATATTTCAAATTCAATTCTTGCCTCCCACTATTTTTCAGCGAGCCTCTAACCCTCTGTCGAGTACTCGGGAAACCGTATTTCCTAGTGGGCTAGGATCCCGTTAAATATCACACAATCTTGACTTTGGCCAACAATTGTATGATAATTAACTAGGTAGATCTCTAAGATCGATTGGATCCAATCTAATTCCTAGATCCGGTAGGGGGTGACCGGCGTAAACACACACGTATAACGCAAGCGTACGTATCGTTCAAGTAGTATAAAAAGTATCGATCCCACGAGGACTTAAAACCTTTTTGTTTCAATTATTGGGCCAAATGATTACCAGTATCTAACAGGTTGTTTGATTGATTTGAAAAGGTGGACGATTCTAAATTTAAAGGCAATTAACTAAAATTGGTTGAAAAGATATTTTGAGAAAATTCAATATTAAAACTATCTAGGGTTGTGATTTATTCCAATATTATTTAAAGATGAAGTTGTTATCTTATAATTGGGTAAAATATTGATTTATTACCTGGAACACTAAATTATGTAAAAGCCTCTTCCGATGGTCAATTACAAATATCCAATTTAACAATATTAAACCATATGTCTATGTTAATCAAATTAACTGGATTCATTAATATTAAGTTCCAATTATGGCTACCCCCGCCCAACAGGTAT